>NMRB01003900.1:18214-33964 GCA_002633025.1 Notospermus geniculatus | reverse complement strand
TTTCTGTTGTAAGTCATGAGTTGACTTGTTGAGGGAAAGGTTTCTCACATCAGGACCCCCCCCCCCCCAGGCCTGTATTACCATGTGACATAATGAGGTATAGCGTACGGTGACTATGTCCAGTTAGAATGTCAAGAGTGTCTCTACCTGCTTGGTGACTTTAAACGACTGACTGTTTTCCAGGCATCACAGTTAGGACTATGACAATATTCTCTCAGATGAGCTAAAGCTTTTCTTGTCTCAATGGTAGCTTCTTGTTCATATTCCTCGAGCGTCAGACGCCTTTTCTTGGGTGGGAATCGTCGGTACCTGTAAGATGAAGGATTCTCCTGAAGTCAAAGATGACGGAGCAATGAGTCGTTTAACTTCAATTACAAGCAGAATTTCTCTAAATTCTAACATGTTTGAAAGTATTCCTCGGCAAAATCATGTCCCACAACTTACCAAGTTGTCCGACATCTTCTTGCTATAAAGTCCACAATGAAATACGGGAAGTTGTGTACAATCACCATGGCAACGATGATAACAATGGACATGGTTTGTATCTGTATACTGTTGTAAATGAGGATGAGTGAAAGAAGCTGGATGGACCATGTGTTTGTAAAGATATTGCAAGGCGTATAACGACATGGACGACCCGGCCGTGAAGACAGCGACGGCACCAGTCCGCTGGAAAAGAAATGATTCTTAGAGGAGACAGCATAGGAGGCCCATGTGATGATCTATTTTGCCTCCCAAGATTTGCATCCCTCTCGGATGCTCTGTAGCAAAATAATTTTATCTCGGGTTGGCCGAGAAGCTTCAACAGACTTTTCCAAAGTGGTAAGTAGAAATCGTGATTCTACTTTGAATATTTGCATGTGTCTTGCCAATTCTCTGCCTATTTCTTCACAAGTTGACATCACTCACCTTTGGTATCAGCCTGCTAATGATGAACAAGATAATGAGAAATGAAGCCAACACACCAACGGTCACACCTGTACTATAGTAGAACAATATATTCCTGAAATTTATAAAAGAATGAAATTTACATCTTCAGAAACCAATTCACGTTCCTTCTTTCGGTGTTTGAAGGTCACGAGGGGTGGCGACCAGGGTACATAACAACCAAATGTGTCTGCTCCGTATCTGTCCATGATGTGTTCTTGAAACATCACAGTCATCAGAAAGCAGTTTACTGTTGGGGAGTAAGTGCCAACCAAACAATAGCTCTGTTAGGCTGGGTATCTCTCCCCACATCGGACAGTTTACCTTATAACTAACCTTGATGACTTACCCACTAAGCGAGTCAGCAAATATGAAGAGAAAAATCCCAAGAGCAGTCATCAGCACCAATCGGTAGTCAAAAACTGAAATGTTGGGAATGGGGAACTTTCATTAGAATATACATTGTATAGCTAAAGTTGTCAAGATTATGAATTATCCATCATGACTTGATAGAAATGTCCAAAATTAAAAAGTAAAATATGAAAAGGAATCAAATCAAAGACAACTCCTGAGACCACTTCTCATTAGGCATTGTAAGTGTTTGATTTCTGTAACTGACTCACATTTAGTAACAAATGAGAGATTATAGGGTTCCTTCGTGACAATCCCGATACATGATTGCTGGAATGGGTTCAAGTTGATATTCTCCTGTTTCCATGGTATGATTGGCACCAGTAGACTCATCCAACTCTTCTGGGCTTTGCTGAACTTTTCTTCAACATGAGTGGAATTGATTCCTTCATAGACAGTGACATCTTCACCTGCCTTAAGTACAACCTGGAATCATGGTGTCAGGTTAACTTTATGTCAGACACAGAGATATAAATCTATGTCATAATCGTATCACAAGAGAGGACTGAGCAAGCAACATGAGCAAATGAAGTCCTCGCCCTCTTAAAAAAATATTAAATTCCGCTGGCCGTTTAACCGATCACCTGTCTCTCATTCTCTTCTTACTAGGCTACACCGGTACTCTTCTCTCCGATGTGTTGTCTCTTACCAATGTTTGCATCCATAACTTTGCATAGAGTTGTTTTTCTCCCTCAAAGCAATAAAGATCTAGCTTCACATCATTCTTTGCTTTCTTGAACACACTTTTCTTGTCAACCAGAGACTCATCTGGAAAATCAAATATTATTTGCAACCCTTAATGTCGAGAGATGCCATGTGGCAAGTTCTATGAATTAGGTGTAGGCCTACCCACCCGAAAGTAATTTCAGTGTGAACCATGTGAAGTGAAGTGAACTGGTGAAGACCTAGTATTATTAGTGCAAAGTAAAAGAGAAAAGTGCACCCCCCCCAAATTTGATCTAGGCCTACCTACAAGTTGTAGTATGATGGTGTGACCGGTTTCCGTGGTACTAGGCCGTGTAGGCCTAAGACTTTACCACCCGATTGCGGCGTTAACTGGTTACTCGCTTTGCGTCCGTAATTATTTTGTTATGTATCGAAAATAAATATATTAATTTACCGTGAAATGTTTATGTCTTGCGGGCGAGCGCATGAATAAACATGAATAAACGGGAAAAAACGGGAGTACCACGAAAACAGTTCTACCCCGAAAACTGGTCACTGCATCATACAAAAAGACGTTAGCCTACATACACTAGGAGCCTACACGCTACAGGCCTATACCGGTAGGCCAGGGCCTAGCTACAATTTCTGTAGTAGGCCTAGGCCTAGGCTAGCCAAGTTAATCAATGCACGCGCTTGTTGGCCTCTATAGGCCTAGGCCTAGTTGTGGCGTGCTGCATGCTGCTGTGCTGTGCTGTGGTGGAGTGGAGTGTGTGCATGCTGCACTGCAGTGCCAGCATACCGGTCTGCAAACAGATTGGATACCCAATCCAATGCCGCATAGGCCCAAGTTTGTGCGTATTCGGAATATACAACATAATTACATGCTGAAGAGGCGGCTGCTGCTGCTGCAACCCCCAAGATCCATGAAGTCAGAATTAAGTAGGAAATGAAAGAAAATGAAACAATGGGAATTTTGAGTTTTGCGGGCGCAGCCATTATTCCAACCTCGTCCGCAGGGTTTTCTTGCTGCGGGGAGCAGCAAGAAGATGGCGACAGATGGCGTAGTCTCGCGTCACCAGCCTCTCTCTCTTACAGGAGAGAGTCTGGTAGCAAAGGCCAAAACTTTCGTTACCGCCAGGTGGCGAGTGTCCAGNGGTTTTTACTTCCCGTTGCCATGGAAACCGAAATAACTAAGATTGCCCAAGGATGCCAATGTGTCATCAGGCAGATTCTGAAACTACATATTCAACTCTCTTATATTCAACAAAAAAATCTTCTATAGACCGTATTGCACGGTTCAGCCAAAAAAACGGGGTTTCGCTGCCGGACTAGTCACTGCATTATACAAAAAGACAGCCTACATACACTAGCCTACAGGCCTATACCGGTAGGCCAGGGCCTAGCTACAATTTCTGTAGTAGGCCTAGGCCTAGGCTAGCCAAGTTAATCAATGCACGCGCTTGTTGGCCTCTATAGGCCTAGGCCTAGTTGTGGCGTGCTGCATGCTGTGCTGTGCTGTGTGGAGTGTGCATGTGTGGAGTGGAGTGTGTGCATGCTGCACTGCAGTGCCAGCATACAGTACCGAGCAGCCGAGTACCGGTCTGCAAACACAGATTGGATACCCAATCCAATGCCGCATAGGCCCAAGTTTGTGCGTATTCGGAATATACAACATAATTACATGCTGAAGAGGCGGCTGCTGCTGCTGCAACCCCCAAGATCCATGATGTCAGAATTAAGTAGGAAATGAAAGAAAATGAAACAATGGGAATTTTGAGTTTTGCGGGCGCAGCCATTATTCCAACCTCGTCCGCAGGGTTTTCTTGCTGCTCGCGACAGATGGCGCTGATGCACTCTGAAGCTAGTTTTTCTACCTTAGGACAGATGGCGCTGCTGATGCTGTTTGCCTGAGCTCATGAATGCATGATCACTTTCGATTTCCTCTCTACTTAATTCGTCCATCCACCTTTACCTGAATATGGTATGCAAATGAAAGCATCTGAGATTGTTCATCAGCAAATTCTCCGTCCTTTTGTAGACAATCGCCTTTCTGTTTACCTCATGACCTGCCAGTCAGTCCCCCAGCCAGTGCCTGCCAGGCCGGCAGAGAGCAGCCCAGTACATACAGTAGGCCATGTAGGCCTAGAGTAGGCAGTGTATACATGTAGAAAGAGCTGAGGACAGGGTGGTCCAAAAAATGTCACCTCCTCATATCATATTCATAGCTAGGCATTGACCTGCATACTTCCTCTACTTGACTTAGACCTATCACTTATAGGAAATATGTTAGCAGGGAAACGATGCCAAAAACTCCCATTCAGGCTATCAGTGAAATTGTATCGAATATGTGCCACCACAATGAATGACTGGGCCAAATTGGGGGGGGGGGTTATAGGAAAAGTATGAATAAATCGATGGAGGGGGTACTGTTTACAGGCTGTGCACGGTCGTACTAAAAGCGGACAACCCCGTCAATCGCCGACAACCCCAATAAAAAATAAAACCGCAGCCAACCAAGCTATTCTCGCTTGCATTTCAGATCTTTACATATTCTACATGTTTTCTAACATTTGTCTATTTTGTTCATAGATTGCCCCAAAATTTGTTAATGTTTTAGCGCCGACAACCCAAGTCTGCAATGTACTGGCGGCGCGGCGGCCATCTAAAACATTAACAAATTGTGGGCCAATCTGTGAATAAAAGAGACAAATTGAGTTCATTTATTTATGTTAGAAAACATGTAGAAGACGTAAAGATATGAAATACAAGCGAGAGTAACTTGGTTGTCGGCATTTTTGTTGTTGTTGGCGGTTGATGACGGTTGTCGGCAATTGATGGCAGTTGTCGGATTTTAGTACGACCCACTGTCATTGATCATCTGACAGAACACGTCCTTATTATTACAGACAGCTTCATCTAAAGATGCAGTGATGTCAGTAGCAAAGCAGTTCCTCAACTTCATCAACCGATCACCATCTCCATTCCATGGTAGGTACACGTGTGTCTTAGAATCATCTTTGATGACTGGCCTAGTCATTAGCAGTTTCCTTTGATTTTACTTCAGTTGTCACCGAGGTCCACCATACTCGATGTGACTGTGGTGAAGAGAGTTCTCTCTACTGTAGATCCTCATTTTGTTTTCAGCTGTTGAAGAATGCAAGCAGAGGTTGGTCGCCGCAGGATTCCATGAACTACGTGAGGCTGAACCATGGAACATTAAACCATTGGACAAGGTGAGCTCCCTGCAGATAGTTTTGTTCTTTGAGCCCCAGAAACTTGAGGGCTTGTCTGCCATGTGTCGGTGTGTACCATGTTACTTACGGTAGTGTGGTGACTCCTCAAAGCAGGAACATTCGTCAGCTTCTCAGTATCATTTCAGATGTGTTACCTGGTAACAACCAGTCACCTCTATCAGATGATACTGTGTTAGCCTTATGGTTAAAAACCAGTGAAATGAAATCTTGTGACTATCACAGTCACATACTTTTCCATTCTGCAGTACTTCGTCACCAGGAACAAGTCAACAATTATAGCCTTTGCAGTCGGTGGAGAGTACAAGCCTGGCAATGGTTTCAGTATCATGGGTGCACATACAGACAGTCCTTGTTTAAAGGTAAGCTTAGCCAGAGGCGATGTCTACCTTTGTTCCGCCTCGTATCTGATTTCTAGGCCTTTGTCCTGATTCATGATCTTCCCCTCTCCTCATCAGAATACTGTTTCATCGAGTCTTTCCTCATTCCAGGTGAAGCCTGTGTCAAAGAGAACTAGGCATAGCTACCTGCAGGTTGGCGTGCAGTGTTATGGAGGTGGCACCTGGCACACCTGGTTCGATCGTGATTTAACCGTGGCAGGAAGAGTTATTGTTAAGGTATTTAAGACCGCCATCACCTCACAGGTGGCGGTCTTCATTGGTTTCACTGGATTTCTCTCGATCTCTCTCTCCGTCCAATCTGGTTTTGGCAGGATAACTAAAAAAATACGCCATGTATTGCGACAAAACTTTCAGGAATTGTAGATATGCATGTTACACAGAACCCTATTGATTCTTGGGGTCATCCGCCAACAATGAAGTGTTAAATTTGGATAAGTTTGTTGTCTTATCGCATTTACCATTGCACATCGCAGTCAACAACCCATGATGTCGCGCCGAGCAACGAAAACTGCTCGCTGAAAACTGCTCGCCTGAGAACAATAGGCGAGCAGTTTTTTGCTCGCCTCAGAAGACAAGGCCTGCCCTAGCCCTTCTGATAGCACTGCAACGACACATTGGGAGATCTTGTTAATATTTTTATTCTTGGTTTAAATGGATCTAACTTTCTTCAGAATGAGGGCAAACTTGACCACCGCCTTGTTCACGTCCAGCGCCCGATCCTCCGAGTGCCGAACATCGCTATTCATCTTCAGAGGGACATGAATGACAGCTTTGGCCCAAACAAAGAGAATCATTTGTAAGTGATGACAACTCGAAGCATTCTGGCATAGCACACACGATGTTGGAAAGTTTTGAAAACCTTTGTGGCCCAGTTGAATACTCTGGCCATCTATATGAGAGATCCGTTGTTGAAGCATGTGCCTGGAGGGTGGAAAATGCTGTCTATAATCATAAATATGTGATAATATTTAATGCTATAATGGACCAAGTTTTGCCCATAAAACATGTTCACTCCACTGATGACCATTTTTTCAGACAACCTTTGATAGCGACGGCTGTTCAAGAGGAGCTGAACACAGGCTCCAAACCGTCGTCAGATGATACAGCGACTAGTGAGAAGACACAGGTAAAGATTTAACAGTTTCATTCCAACCAGGAGTCTGTCTGTTCCACATTACTCTCTAATCACTTTGTGAAGAAACTTGGTTCTAAACAATAGTCATCTTTTATATTTCAGAGCCAGAAACACCACACTGCTCTTGTTAACCTGATCTGCTCAGAACTGGGTGTGAAGCCAGACCAACTGATGGACTTTGAACTGTGCCTGGCAGATACTCAACCTGCTGTGAGTAATGACTGATCTGGTAGAAATCTCTTGTTTATGTAGCGTGTATCACATCCCTCACTAAGCAATGATGAGAGAGTGACTGGCTGAGTTAAGCGTTCCGTCTCATCTTGTTTCTTGTTGAATTTCCACCATCTGTTTGACATTTTCACATTTCTCCTTTCAGGCAATAGGTGGAGCATATGAGGAGTTCATATTTGCCCCAAGGTTGGATAATCTCTTCAATGCCTTTGGTGCTGTAGAGGTGGGTGTGAACCAAACGAATATGTTATCATAGGTATGGCACTGGCGCACACAAGTTATTCCTGTGTGCACCAGTGCCAGGCCTCTTCTGGGATGGTTATTGAAATGGGAGTGATTCTTAGTGGAGTGATCCACATTCATGTCATCAGAGAACACCTCTCCCATATAGATACTTGGTCCGTGTTGTCACTTCATGATTCACCCAATGTGATGTTCCTCACTTTAGAAAATGAGCAGTGACCTTAGATCCCTGGTTCTTGTTGTGTGGCTCGCCTCAGATACAAGTTGTTCCTATTTTCTTGTCTCAGGGTCTGATCGATTCCTGTCAGAATGACTCCCTACAAACGGACACAAACATCCGTATGATCAGCTTGTTTGATAACGAGGAGGTTGGGTCGCAGAGTGCACAGGGGGCAGAGTCGATGCTACAGGAACATGTCCTCAGGAGGCTCTGTGCTGGAGGGTCACAGACGGCGTTTGAGGAGGCGATCCCGAAGTCTCTGATGGTCAGTGCTGATCAGGCTCATGCTGTCCACCCAAACTACGGGTACGTACTGGCAGGAAGCTCAGACATGATAAGAGATTCTTTCACGTGTCAAACAGTTTTAGATTTCGGGTAGCTGAATAAAGAGTTTTATGTTTTCATTTTCAGTGATAAACATGAGGAAAACCACCGGCCCTTCTTGCATAAAGGGATTGTTGTTAAGATGAATGCGAATCAGCGTTATGCCACGACTGCTGTCACCACAAGTATACTACGTGAAGTGGCAAGAATGGGCAATGTGCCTTTACAGGTGAGCCTCTCAGTCTTCAGTGTTTTTAACAATAACATGCTATCGATTTCACTTGCATCCTAAACACCTGTTTCTTGTGAGGTCATGTGACCCATGATATGAGGACGTGATGTGGAAGGACACAGTGTTAGGTTGTTTGCTCTGTTTTCTCTTGAAAATGATGACTTTTTGGTTTGTTATGATATTTGTGATTGTGTTCCAGGACTTTGTGGTCAGGAATGACTCTCCGTGTGGGAGTACAATCGGCCCTATCATGTCGTCCCGTCTTGGCATGGCAACCATTGACATCGGGGGACCTCAACTGGCGATGCATTCCATTCGAGAGATGTGCTGTACGACGAGTGTAAAACAAACAGTCGATCTCGCCAAGGTAAGTCGGTTTTATTGGAGGGTATACTGTACAACCCTAATTGTTCGCGTGCCATTTATTTTCGCGACTTAAGCGTCTGGCCTGTCATTCACGTAATTAAAAGGATGTTATAAATTTATCCAACATGTCATAACAGTTCCTGGTTATGAAAGAAACGTGAACCAGCCACCTGCAGGGAACAGTTGACTAGGGCCTAAATAAAACAAAAATGATGATTCATCAACCAAGCTCTCTGTGGGGCAGTAGGCCTGACAGGTATTTATTATGAGGGCACCTGGGAAGATGAAAGCTGGTCTTTTCTAGGAATAGGTAGCAGTTGCATTGATCATCCAATCGTGAAGTTAAATGGACGCATAATCTCCCGAGTCTGTCCAATCGCTAACTTAATGGATGCTCTAAAAATACTGGTCCTACAGTACTTGGTGACTACTAGGCCTACTGGGCCCATATTCATAAACCCTTGCTAGCTTAGTTGGTTGCTAGTTGTGTACATTCACCTGTAGAAACTGGGCACTTTATCAAGTAACTACCGGGTAAGCCTAGCAAGATTTTATGAACATGGGCCCTCGTCTTCTGTAGTGGCATATTCCAAAACTGGTCAGACCGGAGAGGAGGTCATTCTAGTCAAATGTGCAACACACAAACCGTAGCTTATGGTTTGAGTTTGTAATTTTTTCAGAGCTTCTTTGAGAACTACCCCAAGGTTTATGGATCCATGACATTTTGATGATCCGTCCTCGAGCTGTGTGTCGTTTGACGATGATTCCATCTCATGACTAAGTCGGGATTCATCTTGTAACTGCTCCTGAGTTGATTTACTTCAGGCTCAACATGTCGTCCAACAGGAATTAGCTTTCCTCTCCAGTCAGCTGCTTCACTTCATCATTAGATAAACAACACAATACTTAAGAGGCGACCCACCGCTTTTACTGAACAGTGCACGTCAAGAGACAATTAGTGCTTCCTGGGTGTCGGAATATTATATACTGATTACTACATGTACTATGGTGCAGAAAACCTCTTTAACATAGTTATTTATTAATACAGAATCCCAAAGCATTGATTATTACCTTTGTTGGTCTTATTGATTTCCTCTCGTTTTCTTCTCACACAATCTCCATCAGATGGCAGCACTTGATAGCTGCTTTCAAGATTTCTGGATATCTCCAGTCAACACGACCTCACCAGCAGAGCGACGACATCATACTCCCCTCACGTAACCGACATCTCTTCAATAGCAACTGAGCATTTGTTTACAAGGCAAAAACATCTCAACGCCCAACACTCTCTGCACACCACTCCAGCTCGTCTCGCACGCTAACATTATGCCGTAACCATGGAGCTATACCATCAGAAACATCTTTGTTGCATGAAAGCTGTGCAGTCTTACAATCGCTCCACGGTGTTGAAACAGACTTGTTTTCAGTCATGCCTGGCTGGTCAATTAGAAACAATGTGACCATGAGAACGTTCATTTTACTTCATTATAGTACATGAACATGCCTTATACTGGGCTCGATTTCTCTCTTGCGGTTGAAGGGACACTATTTTATAGTTGGCCCCATTTTACAGTCTGGTGCAGACAAATGTAAAGTCAACCTGGACCTTCATCACATACAGAGGTTGACATTGTGTGAATGACGTCCTGATGTGACCGCGGTCACAGAAATTGATTGTGTTGAAGATTGTTTAGTATTGTATGATAGAAAGATCAATGTGTGATAAGTCAAAGGCTGAATTCTACCTGTCGGAGTCAAGAAAATTCATTGTCAAAAAGAATTGTAACAAGTCACCTGAGATCTCCTGCTGTGGACCAGGTCCAGAGAATATGAAATAATGAAGCTAATCTTGTGTGTCAATTACATTCGTCGTTAATCGCTGTCTCAATAATTATCAAACAATAACTCATTAAAACCTGCCTAATGTAGGCTACTCCATTCTGTCTGAAATGGGGGCATTTCATGGCCAACCTGCTATAAACACATGGGTCCACAAATAAATGTCATTGTGATGTTTTAGCCTGAATATTCTCACATTATGAGTTAACAAGATAATTGTTGTCTTTATTGACTTTTTGCTGTTTCATGACGAACATAACTAATATTAATCTTATCATTAATCACTGGTGCTGTGATATTGACTGACTATTGTATTCAAGTCGACCATCGACCGCTCAGGCCAATCGTGCACACTTGATGCATGTGAAGAGCCTTCATTTATTGTTTAAATTCATGCTGTCAGAGCTGCCTGGAATATGTTTGGCCAAGCCGAGGTGAAACTACGATAGGAAATTTATAGAGGAAGGCCTCATATTGATGACAAGGGCCGTTATACCATGAATAACATTGGCAGGTCTAAGAAACTGGGTGGGGCCACCCTCTGTTCGGAGGAGAAACTGACCAGGTAGCCCCGTTATCTCTGCATCCACTCCTGAATCATCCACTCATGTCTGGCATAGTTGGGGGTGGGGGTAGCAATGTCGCAACTGGAGTCCCAGGGCTTTCCGTTTGACGGGTGCGAAAATGTGCATGCGCCTTGCAAACAATAGAATTTCTATAGTTTGCGAGGCGCATGCACATTTTAGCGCCCGTCAAACGGAAAGGCCTGGAGTCCTACCAGTACAAATATTAAACAAACACCAATTGTATGCAATGATCAAACTATTTTTTTCTCTAATCATGATAGAAGCACGTCTCATTACAGTAGAAATCAAAGAAAATTACACACAAATGATTCATGGAGGCACAACATGAGAAAACGTGGATTAAGGCGAGAGATGCTCAGTTATAATTCAGAGATAAGACCTAGCCCTCATACGGCATGGAGTGAGTTGGATTACTCTTGACCCCTGTTTTCATATCCAAAGTGACTACTAACCATGAACAGGCTAAGAAAGGTCACCACTAAAGAAATCATGTACCACTCCTTTATAACACGCAGAATGCCAGGTAAAAATGTGTTTTTAGATGGACGGAAATCATCAAGTATCCTCTTATAAATGACGACCCAGTTCTTCCATTGGATATTGTGTTCACATATCTAACATCCCCCCCCCATAAACTCTGAAAAGACCAAAAGGAAAACACGAGCAGATGAATTGTTAAATCTATGGTTTCACTCACTGCTGACCTAACGTAGTGTGAACTGGGCCCTCATCAATTACTTAA
The DNA here is from genome assembly GCA_002633025.1 of Notospermus geniculatus. Taxonomy (NCBI): domain Eukaryota; kingdom Metazoa; phylum Nemertea; class Pilidiophora; order Heteronemertea; family Lineidae; genus Notospermus; species Notospermus geniculatus. The sequence goes on along the minus strand of NMRB01003900.1, from coordinate 22,389 downwards.
ACATATTCAATACTCACAAATTGTTACTATGTTACCATGGTTACTGAAATGTTAACAACTCCAATGATTCACAGGATGGCACAAAAAACTGCAACGACCCTCATCTAAAAACAATTCTACATGTAATCTACTCCTGAATATGTAAACAATGCCTTATCTTTTGACCAGGAATAAGTTGTATCTGGAATACTGGATGAGATCTTATTATCTTCCTGAGTCTGGCTCAGTCCCAAGTCTTATGACATGAAGAGAAACGCCCAGATATAAAAATCTAATTATTCTGGAGGTGTGTACATGAATAAGAATAGAAAATAGCAAGAATAATCAGCAGCTTTGAACGGGTGTGTCCCTGAACATGAGTTGACATGGAGAGATGAAGTATAAGGACCCTCTCACTTCACGGTATGGTTCTGCCGAGGAAGGTGAGGTTATAACATCAGTTGTTACAGGTGACACCACCTCCCCATTTATTAGTTGTGAGAGAGATTCACTGTTTGAGACTTGGACCATATCCATAGAGTTTTGACAAACGACCTGTGATGGCATCAAGTCTTTGTACTGAGGCTATTCACATAACGACTTCCATGAGAAGACTCCCTCATTCACAGGTCTTGACAAAGATGGAGATAAACCAGGTCAAGTCATTCATAAATATTGATCTTTTGACAGCCCCTCTTTGAGTAGTCAAAGCAAGAGCATTCCACTCAATGCCTCAAAATGTTCTTACTGGTCATATATCATCAACACAATAGGAAAATAGAACCATATTAAAATATGTGTATACTGTAGAATCAATGCTCTGTTGACCACAATTTGGGGCAGGAATGCTAGTGTATGAGATCAGAGGCATCAAGAGAGGGGTGGTTGGTGAAAACATGAGGTACACAACAGAGCTTATAACTTGTGAAGGGGACGGAATGGAGCAACAGCTCAAAACGACCATGCAGTGGAATGAATTAAACACGTGCAAGCATTCACTTTCACAGACTTTGTGACCTTATGTTTGAGTTGGTCCCCGTAAAACCATAGAATAAACTCAAGTGCTATTTCCACACACCAGTATCAGAAAACATGTAAGAGTGATGTGACATGTGTAACTGTTGATTACTCAGCATATTTAGAATGGCTGAAATGGTCCCTTAAACTCAGCTTGCAACACGTCGCCATCCTCAGGTAATAGGCTACCTGAGGTCTGATGAGGGGCTGATCGACTCTTTTATACCTAGACACATAATAAGGAATGTGCAACGATATAGGACTATAAAATATAACAAAATAACATCTGATACATGTAACTGCATTTGAATGCTTCATATCACATTTGCTGTCCTGGTTCAAAATGAAATACTGATAGAGAGTGCATAGGCCTAGTCAACAGCGGAGTGGAGATGGATGGCAGAATGTCAGCAGTGTGAAGGGACTATAGGAATCTCTCATTGAACAATACACCATTTAGAAAATATCAAAAATCTCTTATCACATCATGGAATAAAATCTCCCTAAAGATGATGCATACATTTATCTACTTAAAGAAACTCCTGAGGTCTTGAAGAGTGCCACACACAGAAAGCGTTTCACTTACTAAATACCAGATAGCACCACTTCTCACTCCCCAAGTTTCTAACATGAATTCCAAAATAAAGTGGCTGGCACAAAATAAAGGGACCATTTCAATAAAGCGCCGCTGACAATTCACTTTAAAGCGGTGCTATAGAAATGATCTATTATTATTATTATTACATGAAGGAGCATTGTCTACAATGTCTGGTATTGCGGTGGTAAACTTGGGTGCCACTGGGGATGATTTTTAAACTCTAAGTGAAAAATAAATTGTTCAATTCAGGAAGTTTAGGATAAACGTTATCACTAGTCAACAGTAATTCATGTTATCTCATCAAACACGCATGTTGGAGGACGGTGGATAAAAGCCGGACGGTACGTGACGGCGTCCACATCAAACCTGTTGAGACTCGACACTTGTGATTCACATAACAATGTTCAGTTTGTACGAAATGGTACGAATACTTTCCATTCAAGTGAATCAATCTGATGCCAGGCACACCGGCACAATTATGTTATTACCGAATGATGTAAGCTAAAGCAACTGATACTGGGACTTCAAGTTATGTACATGTACATAAACCTAGGTTGAAGATATGGACTTGTTGAAGTCTGCATAGTTCAGTGGATCAAATTTAATAGTTCCAGAATCCAGTTCCAATTTCATGGATGTCAGAATTTAAGGGCAATCTCCAAAATGAGGTACCAGTAACGTGATTTCTATCAGGCAAAAAGGCCAACAGATTTGATGATGTGAATTTGATTAACATTTTTACTGACAAACATGACAGCGTGTTGGCAGGGTAGGCCCTATGCTCTGCAGAATGTTGTCAATCAAATCTCGGACTTCAACACAGATGAATTCCTAGCCATCCATTAACTAGAAGCATCATAAGGACACGTGCTTGCTTGAATATATAAACTAGACCCTTCCCTTTTTAATACTCCCAAAGTTAGTATTGAAAGCTCTGTATGACAAATTATATTATAGCTCTAATGAACTCAACACATCTTAGCTCAAAATAAACTCAACATTGTAATAAACTGTCACAATACAACGAGAAAAAGTTTTCACTCAAAATAGTGTGAAAGACACATTTTGTTGTGAAAATGACATCAAAACTTTGATATTGAGATGAGATTAGAGGTCGTCAAGTCCTTCCTAAGAGTCATGACAAGGATTAAGACAGGGGGTTCTAATAGTGTACATGATCGACCCCCTGTAACCCTGGTAACGACTTTATAGCCAAGGACCATCATGCAACCAGATTCACTCCTTGTCCACTGATATGAGAAATAGTCAGGGCTGTTGTGCTCACCTCTCGCAGAATGGGCTGAGAACAAATATAGCGTGTTAGCATGGATGTCAAATATTCACCACGATCAAACCAGGTCAGGAGAAAGCAAACTTGTGGTGGCAATACGAAGAATCAGATCAAGGCCTAGTAACATCTTCTGTGGGCCACCATCAGCCAAATTATGCTTTATTGACCTCTGTGACCTTGAAAAGATGGTCAAATCAATAACGCGGGAAATGATATGTCATGTTTCCCGCTCATCAGAAATGTTATAAAATCTCAAAATGATGGAGCCATTTGTTCACGAGAAATAGCAGCACTCTATTGCCTGTTGCTGGTCACGTCAAGATTCAGAGCAGACCAAGGTCATCTGACATCGGGTGACAGGTGACCTAGTTTCAGGCGAATACCCCGGCAGTTACGAAATGTGACCTGCTAATGATGAGTGTCTGACGCCTTGCTAAGGTAAAAGCTCACCGCCTCGTTGGATTGGAGAAACTATGAGAGAGATTCACACATTTCAACTGGGAGCTCGCTACAGTTATACGTTACCACAACTTTCATCATCAAGTAACAGGGCAGATTCAAAACTTAATATTTTCCCTTGAAATGATATTTTTGACGTCAATCTGTTGATCTAATAAACTACAGAAACTCCCAGCGAAGAAAGATTAGTAAATTCCTGGCTAAGAAACTTACTTCCCCAAATTTTGTTCACTTTCTCAGAGTTATCCCAGAATGGCATTCCTGACCTGCCAAAATCAACACGAGACATACATGTAGAATAAAAAAACATATCAGCTGCCTATTGGCAAATCGAATCACATGATTTGAAGGCTAGTGATTACAGATGACCTCTTTAGTACATTTCTAACAACAAAATGTCAGAAAAGTTTTTTGGCTGGTCTTGGTTTCTTTTTAATAACCGGTAAAGCCCCTCTGTATTCAATTAGAAAAAAAGTAATCATCGCCGTGACACGCTCCTTCTGAATACACTAGAGCTCTGCCTGCAGTTTTTTTTTCAATGTGTGCTGAAAACTAGGCCTTGATTCTGTGAAGTAATGTATCAGACAGGCATTTTGGGGACCTTGACGAGCTATGAGACCTCTAGGTGCACTCTCCTAACATTTTGAAATTACCGTAAAATTCAATACAGAGGGGCTTTAATGATATCAAGACCACATCCCATTTTATCAATTTTGCCAAGAGTCCTCTCGAGGACATCCACTGCCACGGACATCTTAAAACAATATTTCACCCTCACACTTTCTTGGTGTAGTTTCTATCTTGTTTTGGTCCCAACCTCTCCCGGAACTC
>NMRB01003899.1:0-10991 GCA_002633025.1 Notospermus geniculatus | reverse complement strand
ACACTCTTAAAAAATTCTTGTCACCGCAACTTGTCTGCGAATATTGATGAGATGCTTTAGTCAGCCTGACGAATTACGTCATTCATGACACAATTTACTTGACATGGCGAGTCGCACATCTCTGTGACGAGTTCAGTTTATCCAGTTGACAAGGTGTCTAGTTATGGCGATAAGTTGCAGACATTATTGCGCATGCGCTTCCCTCACATTTATCGCTCAATTTCTTGAACTCTAAGCATGCTGTCACCATCGTTGCCTCAGTAGCCACGAGGGTTTAGGGGTTAGGTCTAGTAGTTTATATATTTCATAGGTCGTAGGTTCGAATCCCACCGTAGGCGCTGAAATTTGGGAGAGTTTTTCTTTCATATGTACCTATTATTAGTACTTGTAACTACCGCATAACCGTCTCTTGGCGCATAATTTTTAATTTTTGTGTAGCCTGAATGACGAGATGTAGTTGTTTCAATGATAAGATGTCTCTTTTCCGAGGATGACAAGTTAAAAACTTGTCAATTGACAAGATAGACCCTGTCAATTTAAGCATATTCTGAGAACGAGTTCCAGCTTGTCAGTACGACGAGAATTTTTTTAGAGTGTATAATCATGTACATCACATTCACATGCATGACATGGTTAATAACGTCAGGTCGTCTGTATCCTTCACCACAGCTCCAGCTTCCAGGCCAGCCTTAGGTATCCCGGTCTGTTGACAGGAAGAAGAGTACAGCTCACCTACAACATTTCCATTGATCCCAAGGAAATTGATCCACATCGTTGTCACAGAAATATGAGAGGATACTTAATGATTTTTTTTCAAACCTTTGCAACTGTCACACACCTAAAGCATAAACATTGGATGATATCCAACTGAACTCATTGGTTTTGTGAAAGGAATCAATAGCTTAGGCAAATGGGAAATAGGACTCCAGATTAAGTTGATGGTACTGAGAACGATTCAATCATATCAACGTTCTTTCGTTCGGAGTCGATTTCTTTCATTGGATACCTCTGAATTTCAACGGAATGTCCAATGCCTGCCATAGTTTGGGTAGATTCAGCGGGTGGTTTCATCTCTGCTATGCAAGGCGTAGACTTGATGGGAAACCCAACCAAACCTCGATGACGACATGAACATGGTGAATCAATGTTTCCAAAGTGACTGTGCGTGCAACGTTAGCCAACCCATAGAGCAACAGATTATCCTCTTACAGACATACTTCAGGATAGAGTTACCTTATCACAGTACCATAGAACCTCGTCACGGCGTCATCGAAACCCAAACCTAATCATAACTGATACTTTTTTCATCCGACCCAGTACCTTTCCTAGTGCGTGTCATTTCTCCCAACCTTATCCTGATATTGCAAGCATAAACCTGATCAGCTTAGTTTTTCCTAACTTGTAATCATCACAATGCACACGACAAAAGGTAAATATAATCCCATGTACATGTGATACGAATTAGACGGTCCCCTGTAACAGCTACCTCAGGTACGGCTGATGAGGTAGGGAGTGGTGATTGCATGTCGCTTTCGGGCATGTAGAAAACGCGGATAACGCGGATATCCGGATATCGCGGATNTTTAGTACATCGTCATTTATTTTTTTGTATTTCCGCGTTTTCCAGTTTCCGCGTTTTCGAATATCCGCGATATCCGGCGGATATCCGCGTAAAGCCTAGTTTATACTTCGACGCAAGACCATCGGCGTCTGACGCCCGATCAAATCTGGACGCCCACTTCCCGGAATTGATTCATAGTCCAGCGTACTTCGGCGACGGCGACCCGTTATGAAATGACTCAAGTAATAACAGCCTCGCGATCGGACGCCGACCAAATCGCACGACGGGGTCGGCGTCGAACGCAAGAACGCGCGTCGGTCGCCGGCGATGGTCGTGCGTCGAAGTATCAATTAGGCTTTAAGCCTAGTTTTTTATACTTCGACGCACGACCATCGGGAGTGTTGGCTTTCTTGGGGCAGGGAAGGGGCTGGAAACCGAAGGGATAAACAGGCACAGAGTGATCCATGGGACAACTGTCAGAACAGCTCTGTCTTTTGTCACCGGCTTCCATGTATTGTGTCGGCCAAATGTGCCAAAAAAATGACTGACTGTGAAAGCCCTATTGTGAAGCCAAGTCAGTGAATGAAAACAATACAGCACTTGGGCTGTTCTGTTGTGTGATCACTCTCCTCTGTTTGATACCTGAAGTTTCCAACCCCTTCGATGTCAAGAACTTGACTGTGTCTTAAAGATAATATATCACGGATATTTTCGCGGGCCACGAAAATCATTGTTTATTTACATTTTGTTTGTTTATTTCTCGTTTTTCTTTGTCTTATGAGTAACTTGTTGGTGGTGTGCCCCTCTAGAAATTCTTTTGATACTGAAAACATTCAATTTGGTGGGTTGGCATGTCCAAAAAGTCCAAAATGACATAATGTAAACACCAGTAAACACCAATGTTTACAAACATTAAACGTAAACAATGAAGTCGTGATACATTATCTTTAAGCTATATAAGCACTCTGATATTACTTTCCCCAACAAATCAAGGAAGTCCTACCGGTATCCATTTCTTTTCCATTGGAAAGGAAACTGGATACAGGGCACATGAATCCTTCATCTGCAAAACCTGCTGGAGGAAATTGAAATTGACAGACCATTGGCTTCCCATGAATCAGTAATCATAAGGATACGATTCCATCGTCAAGGACAGGATGTTGCTATGTTTCCAATCTTAATCAAGGGTTGGCGAAATATGACTTCGGAAGAAATTCAGAGAGGAAATGGCCGTTTCCAGGGTAGCGGAAGAATTCTCAGGGTGGGGTTGTCACTCAAATTTTGCTTCAGGTCTTCGCACTTTTAGGCTGCAATAGGAGCTGTCAGCGAGTTGACCACTAGGTGTCACTAGGGCCCAATTCAATGCATCTAGCGGACCCAGTCATTATCGATCGAGCAGCGATCATAATAGATTTCCTGTACATTTGGTCCGCTAAGACTGTGCTGCCATCTGTTAGCAATATGCGCGGCTGACTGCTCCTATTACATAGAGTTACATGGTATGCGGAAACGCCGGTTAACAATGGCTTCAAGGTCGCGAAACCTTGTGAAGCCTTTAACATGTTTAAGAAGCAATCGCAGTCTTTAACAACCGCTCAAAGCATGGCCAATTGATATGCCCTACACCGGAAAGAGTATTTCTCATTGTCATTTCCCTAACCGCATCAGCAACGTGAAGGTGGTTTCAGCCTCAAGGGGATCATCTTTCCTTGGAGGACATCCGGTCACCACGTTTTCAATGTGACCATAAATGTCATAAAGCCAAGGACATGTTAGCACTTCCTGCCGGAGGGTTCTTTCATGGCAATAGAATTGCTTGACCGAAGTCAGCCTGGAGGTGTACCTTTCAGCTAGTAGGTCTACTGTTGCTTTTCAAGGGCTATAGTTGTGATTTCAATGAATCGAGGTATTATTGGACAAATCTAACATACAGTCAGGTTGAAAATCGCCAGGGAGACGTGGAATTTACAACTTAATGGAAATTTTTAGAGTCTTTCCTCGGATGTCAACAGTAGTTCCCCAAGACCATGTATAGGTCACTACGTAAATTTCCTAGACATTTTCTATATTGCCCGGGTGGAAATTACCAACACGGGACATGACGCTCACAGCTGAACAACTGACGAACTTGTCCAGACAATGCCAGAGCCTGAGGAACATCAAACCTTACAAAACGGAACATTAGAAGCAACAGTCTGAACAACAACACCCACACTTAACTTACCAAATTCAATTCTGATAATTGATTCTCCATTTAAGACTTTGATGTTGCCATCTCCTCTATTTCTAGAGCTTTATCTGTTTATCAGAACAGGAGTGGTCCATTCTATTAGATGACAACCCGTATTTAATCAGGATAGGATATTTGAGGTATTGACAACTTCAAAAGGATAAAACTATCATGGCTTTCATACTGATTACAACGAGGAAGGAAACCAATGGATGGAGAAGTTATGGTGTTCTAAACCATGTAGATGGTCCTGACATGGAACTTCCTGCCAGTGGCAATTTTAGAAACGCACTTTAGCAACAAACTTTTCAGACGCTGTATAGTAAAGTGGATCATCTCGTAACCATGTAGGCCTACATGTAAGCCTATGCACGGAAAGCGAAGAATTGGACTCAACCTTTCTTTTGTCCTGACCAATATGGATGGAAGCATCCTCTCTTATTTATTTTTGATGGAAATGACTCCTTTCGTCCCTATTCGTGCCGCAGGACAAAGGAAAGGCGTGTCCGGTTCTTCGATTTGTCCTGTAAATGGTCACGTGATGGTTCACTGTGTCTACATGCTAAATGCACGGTTCACACATTGTATGCCCCCGAAATGGGTTACGCAGTTCATTCAAATATAGACAGGAAATGCATGAGCCAAAATGGTCGAACTCTAGATGAACTACACAAACCTCGCCTAAAACATTCGAGGTAAGCTGATGTCATACATAATTGAACCATCCATGTGTAATGATGACGGCCTGATGATGTCATGAGAGTGACATCATGAAGTGTGAAGAAAACCATCCTGTCATAAGCAAAGGGCTTTTGGTGTCTTTTGACAATTCTTATGTGCCTCAAACGTCGGCCAACAAGTCAGCGTGAGTCAGCCACATCAGACAGGTGTGGAAGGCAGTTCAAAACGACATCACGATTTCATCAACATTCCTGCCCTTTGATTCAAAAATTACAATAGTTTCTTAGTCAAATTTCAAGTTCCTATGACGTGCAGGAAATTCGACACAAATTCCGCAATATTTTGATTTCTAATGGTTTTGAAAATGCCAACGTTTCGGCGCTCACCACTTCAAACGACCATCAGGAGATGACACAGTTTTTAGCGCTTCAAACAGATCGAGGATACAAAGGATTACTCCACGAGCAGACGTAAACGGCGTACCGCATTTCAACATCAAAAGCGAGAAGAGAGAGAATGCGATTCTAACCATAAATGAATTCCGTCACTTTCAGGCAAAGGCAGACAAAACATGAAGGTTTCCTTTCATTTATCACAAGTGAAGGCGTCTATCCATTATGACACATACACTATAGAGTAACAAAGAGTACAAACGATACTAGAAGATGACACACTATAACCCTGTGCCCGGGATACACGAGGTTTTATTTAGGAATTTTTTTTTTGAAATTCAGAATCACATGTGGGTCTACAGATTTAAGCTGGAAGTCTTCATTGGGCACTGAACGGTCAAAAGCAGGCTCTCATAAAAGCTACCTTCCCCACAGAATGCCCAGCAAACTCAGAAATCAAACCCAACTTGGCTGATGTAACTCACAACACCGGAAAGTTGAGTGGTCGTATCGTCCAGTAAAATGGTTCATGGAGTTTGAGCACGGTGCTTATCAATAACCCGTATTAACCACCGAAGAGCCAAACACATGAGGAATAGGATGACCTGGAATCTCACACGCAATGATTACAGCGACGACCGAACACCCCTCTCGGACCCCCACGTTTTCGTGTCGGCCGAAAACCATATGAAAGGCGAAAAAACTGGCACTGGAGAAAGAAAGCGTTTTTTGTTGTTGCCTTGTGAGAGATATGGAAAAATAAAGGTATGGTATTGAAAAGTAGGAGGACACAAAAAATGAACCACATGTACTGTTGCCTGTACATTACATCAAATGGACGACCGACATTTTTTCCCCCGAGAACATTCCGCCATACTGGCGAACAAAGTCATCAAAGAACGATGACCTTTCACGGGGACCTTTGATCGTTTATCTAACAAATCAAGTGTAGGAAGCATGTTTGTGAAATGACCACTAGGCGCTCGAGTACCCTCGAGTAGTTTCTGTACACAATCTTCGCCTGGTCATCTTGTTTACAACACAGAGTACGTCGATGAAAGAAATGTATGCGTCACAAAGCATTGAACGGCCGAGAGGGTCAACACATTCTGCTCCCACAACCCAGAAGAGTTGGTCAGCATTCGCTGTCATGCAAAATTCGTCTTTGATCTGTAGCCGAGTTCATGTACACCCTCCATTTTTATGAAAAAAAACCCTGAAGTATTACATTTTGATGTCGTTAGCGAAATGACTAACAAGAATTAGTCAGAAAGGAATTCATTTCATAAATCCGTTAATGAATGATTGAGTTGAATTTTCTTTAATTTCATGATCATGTTCCACGTTCATGTTGGAATGAATCTCAATGGATGACTTTCACTGACGTTCCTTTTGATGATACATGTAACAGCGAATGAATTATGGATGCCCACAGAGTACTTCTCTTCGGAGGAAAATGTACGAGGCACCCCCAGAGTTTCTTCTCTGAAGTGAATCATGTGTATTTCTTCAAATAAAATGGAAATGGATGTACCTGAGATGGTTACTCAAAGATGAAATTGATCATTTGGAAAAATAATGACCCAGATTGTTTCTCATAGGAACAGTGGACCATGGATATATCCAAGATTGTTTCTCATAGGAACAATGGACCATGGATATATCCCAGATTGTTTCTCATAGGAACAATGGATGATGGATATATCCCAGATTGTTTCTCATAGGAACAATGGATGATGGATATATCCCAGATTGTTTCTCATAGGAACAATGGATGATGGATATATCCCAGATTGTTTCTCATAGGAACAATGGACCATGGATATATCCTGGATGATGGATATATCCCAAATTGTTTCTCATAGGAACAATGGACCATGGATATATCCCACATTATTTATCATGGCAACAATCGACCATGGATATATCCGATTGTTTCTCATAGAACAATAGACCATGGATATATCCCAGATTGTTTCTCATAGGAACAATGGACCATGGATATATCCCAGATTGTTTCCCATGCCAACAATGGATTATGTATCCCAATAGATCATGTAGGGCCTATATATCCCAGCGATCAAGAATAGGGAGGCCTACCTCATTGTGTTTCAGCCCAATCTCGTTCCCATCGTCTTCCGTTCCATTCCGTATTTTTTTATGATGGCTCCATACTGTACTTGTCGAAGAATGGAGACTAGGTGGCGCCGTGAGGATTTTCGTTAGCCAGAGTACTTCTCTTCGGAGGAAAATGTACTTTTAGTATGCTCAGCAAATACTACTTTTAGTATGCTCAGCAGTACAACCTACATAACGATGTAAAAATAGTTTTCTATTTACTCCACACGCAGTTATCTAATCAGAGAAGAAGTCAAATAAATTGCTGAGCATGTGATATTGTGGACCATATTGATAAAGCTTCCCGTTCGTTTATGGGGAGATTGGATGACACATCTGTCCAGTTGGAAGGTTTCTTTACAACACTAGTTTGATTACCACTTCTGTTAGATGCTGCCACGCTAAGAATGTGCTTTGCTTTTGGGGTGGACTTATGTAGCAGCCAGAAACGGTGGCTCCAGGCGGGAGGCTTTTCGCGACCGGCGTGTCCGTATACCGTGTAGCTCTATGTAATCGCAGATGTAGCCTGCTCAGGTTTTGTTAGATGCGCTGCCACGCTGAAAACGTGCTTTGCTCTTGGAATGGCTGCGACAGTACTTGTTAATAGCAGCAGAACGGCTTCATAGAGGCTTCACAAAAGGTTTGCCACCGTTGTGTAGTTCTATGTATTCGCAGATTTAGCCTGCTCAAGCTTGCATGGAGTGCGTTAATAACCACGTACGACAGCTTCTCCTCATTTCCATAAAACTGTCTTATTGATCAGCGGGCTATTTCTGTGTTGACATGTGCTGCAATCCAGGGCCTACAGCCACAGCTGTGGTTGAATGGTAAAGGATGGGCATCCAGATAGCGTTTCTTTTCTTCTACGGAAACAGGGATGGTCTCGTATTCATTCAAGGCATCAGAACCAGAGGAGTGTTGTCAGCAATTTTAATGTTTGGACAGTTGTGAATCAATGGCCATAATCAACAACTGGAAATGTGAGGCGTATCCAGTGGTGTAAGCTAGCTATCTCCACTCAGGATCAGGGTTCGCTGATGCTGCGATCACGATAGGCATGCGGACCTGTTCCCACATGGCCACTGGGACGTTACTGGCGACATTTTGTAGATGTATCTTTCTACAATATAGAACAGGATGCCTCACACGCATTTTCTACCGGCAAACTCCGTGATATATGTCATTTTTAATACAGATGGAACGAATTTACTATGCGAGACCACTCGCTAACGAAAAGACAGAGGCAATTTGTTTTGTGTTGCACCCTGGTCTGTATTGTACAAGGATATATCTATAAAATGTCACCAATTTTGTCCCAGCGACCATGTAAGGACATTCCCGGAGATGATGTTGAAATTAAGGAAATTCCTGGCTGGTTTCAGTCTTTGTCGCGCCACTTTGACAGTCTTGGAGACGAAAGAAGAAGTGTCATATACACGACGAAGTTGATCACAGAACCTTGCGATTAGCCCTCAGTGGCTAAGTTTACCATCAGTCGTAGGAGGGGAAGGTCCCGGGTTCGAGTCCGCACCCGGTATTTTTTATTTTTATTTCATTTTTTATTTTATTTTTTCCGGTATTTTTTTATTTTTTTGATTCAGTTTATTTTATTTCTATCGTTTGATGAGAAAATAAACCATCTCTCCCTCCCTCGCCATATTTTTGAAGCAGATTGTGCGATTGTCTGTTATGTGTTACCAGTTACTGGTTGATACAACGTGTAATTCTGAACAGGAATAGAATTATCCGAGGAATATCAGCAGCACGGATCTTGCTAGTACAATTTGTTTCTTAAAAAAATAGTTTTGGGTTAATGAACTTTTGTTGATATACATGTACTGGGTATTTTTGCTGCTGAATTCAATGAGCCATCTGTGGCCCACCGAACCAGCTGTGAATGTATTGTTCAAAACAATTTCAAATTGTCCACTGCTTGATGAAAAGCCTTTTTTTAACCATCTACTACGGCCGAGGTACCATAGATGCCTTCTGCGTCCCATTCTCCCGCCTCCCCAGCCGTCTGTCCAACATCTTTCATCAAACTGCAAGTCTCTAGGAACGCCAGCGTCCACTTTTTTGCTGTATATCACACGGCCACAGTTTCATTCCTTTCATATTTTTCTGCTGCACAACATCACCAGACTTTACGTCCAAATAATCTCAATTATCAGATGAATGTTTACTGTAGCTTCATCGGGTGTGGACCAGCTGCAAGAGTGAAAAGCGATAATGGCACGGTGAAATCACTTTAGTCGAGTCCTTGTGCGAAGAAATTGATTTCCTGAATGAAATCGCTAGTGCAAGTGTAATCTGAAGCAAGTAAATTTGCAGTAGCAACAAACACTCTGTAAATCACTCTGTACTGACATTTTTATTCAGTCGAGACTACCATTGCCTCTGTGGGCAACAAAACTGGTGAACACTTACAGAAAATGACAAATTATTCGATCACTGGGGTGAGGCAGGCAGGCGTAGACCTACCTCACGTAATATCTCACTTCCACTCCAGCGCTGAAGAGGGAGCTACTAGCCTATATGGCATCTGTAGGTAATGATTTTAGTCTTAGAACCTTGTGGACCACACTGTCTGCCGTAATGCATATACCGTTTGTGCATGCAAGTGGAGAAATGATTTACCACACTATTACTGGTGAATGGACAGATGTTCCAAGTCGAGTCAGCAATATTTACGAAGCAGACTAGTTAATATTGAACAACACCAGGTGACAGCTTGTGCATTACTCGCTGTAGTGAATTCAATGAATTATCGATGTACGTGTACCGCGGGTAATGATCAAAATGAAGGCCTAGCCACACTGTAAAAACGAATGGGCTCGAGAGACCCATGATTTTGTCCACTACCTGGACACATGGGTTTGAAATGTGTTCAATGGAGAATGGGTCCATGGTGCCCAGAATATTTGTTCTTCGAGCCTGAAACGGACAGGTCTATAGGTTCCAGTAACCCATAATGAGAGTTTCATAGGTCACTCTGGCCCATCTACGAATGCTACCGTGGGGTGTTTGCACCCATGAGCAGCAATAGTAGATGGGCCAAAGTGACCTGTGAAACTGGTCATTATGGGTTACTGGAACCTAAGGACCTCCTCGTTTCAGGCTCGAAGAACAAATTCTGGGTACCATGGACCAATTCTCATCTCAAACCCACGTGTCCAGTTAGTGGACAAAATCATGGGTCTCTCGAGCCCATTGGTTTTTACAGTGCAGGTAGCCATTGGCCGGAAACTCCATTTCTCAATGATCATTTTTCTAAGACAAAACAATGGGAAGCAAGCACAGCTAAGAGATAACTCTTTGAGAATATAAAGGAGTTGGCCAGCAGTAGATTATGTATAGCCCTAATGTGAGGAAATTAATGTACACACCGTACACTGCAAGTAGATTTGACGACCATTGGCATCGGTAGCGCTCCACACACCATCTTTTTAAAGGACTTGGATGCCAATGCAAAAGTTCGTCAGGAAAAATTGCTGAAATACATGCATACCAAAGTTGGGCAATTTCCGAAACGTTTGATAAATACAATGTACCAGAGAAAACTATGGATGAGCCACACCAAGTCAAGGTGTTCAAATGTTTGATTTGATTGAAGTTCACTCCAGTTTGCTCAGCGTTTGAGTGGCAGCTTGGCCAACAAGATAGAAAAGAACAGCGATAGGTCGGGATGTGAACGCGTCAGGAAGCAGCTGCCTGACAGGATGAGACCTCTGGTGATACAACCTTGTCCTACGATGTGGACTACACTGAATCATGCTGCATCAGGCCGAGTCTCGCCAAAACTGCATCCAGATACATTGTAGCATCGCAATTATGACATGAATGTTACCATAGTGTATTCAATGGCCATGGCTTTCGATGAATCCTTACCTCACCACACGATTCCCAATCAGACGACCCAACTGAATTAAAAACTCGGCGACAAAAAGTCATTCAGTAAAGTTGATCTCTGTCAATGAACCTTCCTCATTCTTAATTAATAAATTATGGC
>NMRB01003898.1:4912-40628 GCA_002633025.1 Notospermus geniculatus | reverse complement strand
TGTCCTATGATGTGGTCTCAATGAGTAAAAGGGGCAGTATACTTAAGGTTGAATTGTCCCAAATAAATTTTTGATTATTTATAATAAAGTGACAAAACCCATTTTCACAGGGTGATTAGTTAAGAGGTTAAACTAGATTATAAGAATGAAAAATTGGCAAATTGCCCGTTATTTCAACTGAAACAAAAGACCGTTGCAAAATGTCATTAAAGTAGTAGAAATACACAACCCCTTAGAAAAAATGAGTGGGGTCCCCGGTGGGCCCCACCGGGGACCCCGGTGGGGACCCCACTGGGATCCCAGTCGGCCCCACCGGGATTTTTAGTCGGGGTCCCCACGTTAACCCGGGATCCCGCTCAAGATCCCGGAGGGACCCCGGTGGGATCGACTGGGGTCCCCGGTGGGATCGACTGGGGTCCCCGGCGGGATCCCACTGGGGTCCTTACTGGGATCACAGTGGGCCCCACCGGGATTTTTGGTCGGGGTCTCCACGTTAACCCAGGATCCTGGTGGGATCGACTGGGGTCCCCGGCGGGATCCCACTGGGCACCCCGGCGGGATCCTAGTGGGACACCCCGGTGGGATCCCAGTCTATCCCACCGGGGTCCCCATGTTACAAAAGGATCACAGGGAAGCCTCTCATCCAGAGACCCAGGAAATCTCCAGAAAGCTGAAAAAATGAACACCAACATATACATATCTCAACATAAACCTATATTTCATACAATATAGGTAACATTAACACATTAAAGCTGACGTGAACGAACGAAAAGCCCCCATGCGACGAGCAAGAGAATTACAAACGCCCCGCAAACACCTCAAACGAAGGCTCAGAACATGATAGACCCCACGAGGCCAGGAGGGCGCCACCTTATTTGTCTCCGAGCTGTCAAGGTGTCAACATCCTCTGGAGAGCTCCTGCTGAACACTTTTTTTGAAAGAAAAAAGTTTGACCCATCAGGGAATCGAACCCGCGCCTTGTTATCTCTGTTCCACCGTGTTCCCCATTCGGCCAACGAACTTGTTGGAACACTTCGCATATTTTCTTTTATTCGTAGTATTATTACGCAAGTCGAAGGTCTACGTCTATGACAAACCCAAATCATGTCTCTGTCAGCTGGCTCGTTGGCCGAGTGGACAGAGCGGTGGATTACACATCAAAAGATCGACGGTTCGAATCCCGTCTAAATGACTACTTTTTTTTCTTTGAGTAGTGTAAGAGGTATCCGGAGATGTTGACAGCTCTGTTGCCTGAAGGCAAATAAGGTGGCGCCCTCCTGGCCTCGTGGGGTCTATCATGTTCTGAGCCTTCGTTTGAGGCNGTGAACATGGTGAAGTTACACTCAAATTGTGGATGTCTTCAGAGTGGACAACTCGAGATTCCGTCACATGACTATGTGTGCTTCACAAACAAAGAAAATTCATTGCCAGAGCACGCACATCGACTGCGACTGAGTGCAACGAGATGCAATGGTTGGCAACGAGTGGAACATGAGCAACTGACTGCAACGGCGGGCAATAGCATTGCCGGTGCGCACACATCAACCTGAACTAGATCGTTAAAAGCAGCGCGCAAGAGGTTTTAAAAAATAAGCCTCGCGAATGTCAAACAAGTGCCCATCCGCCATGTTCCAAATGTCTGTCCGCCATGTTTTGAATGTCTCTCCACACCCAATAGACTTCCAATGTCTGTGGTGGCGCTAGCGTATTCCAAATCCAATCGGCGAAGGAGTCGCATCATGGCCTCGTATGAAAGTACACGAACATTGTACTTTCATACGAGGCCACACGATGCGACTCCTTCGCCGATTGGATTTGGAATACGCTGGCGCCACCACAGACATTGGAAGTCTATTGGGTGTGGAGAGACATTCAAAACATGGCGGACGGGCGTTTGGAACATGGCGGATGGGCACTTGTTTGACATTTAAGCCGCCCGATGGCGCGGCTTATTTTTTAAAACCTCCCGTGCGCTGCTTTTAACGATCTAGTTCAGCTTTAAGCCTTAAACACCAGTGGCCCTCAGTATACCGCTACTCCTGATGCACTTCGACTCTAGTGCCAACTTTTGGCAGACATGTCTTTCCGTTTTTAACATTCGAATTTTGTCATTAATCTTTTGAACAAGTTCCTCCCAGTCTGCCTCCTCATTTTTGCTGGGGAAGAGTTTGAATATATGAGCTGGAAAAGACAATAATATAAAGGTATTAAGCAACACATGAAGCTTAAATTCTAATTCATGATTACTGGAGAATCACTTAAAAAGCAGAATGATCTTTATATGAAATTAGGAGCACATGATTCTTGCACCAAACCAGTACAGCATCAGAGGAATATTCATCACAGTTGATGTAGCCTCCCTACCCAATTTATGGTACATAGCTATACCGAAATTTGAGAACTATGTCTTGGATATTGGAAACGGTTCGTGCAGCTTGCCAAGAAATAAATCACCAACCAAAGAGTTACTTACATCGCAATGCTTTCCTAACGGAACGGTTCATAGGGACCTTTTCTTTGGCCTTCCCATAAACTGATATTTTTGTGCAGTCTTCTTTCGTAAGTACCAACTCGATCAGTGACAAGGCCAGTTTTGTTCTTGTGGAGCTTGTGCTCTCGCGTAGCTGCAGTCCCTCCTTCCAGACTCGAACCCCAAGGCGATGCTCACCAAGAAATTCACGCCCTGAAAAGAAGACAGGCAATTAACATTTCTAGGTTTACTACTGAAAATGTATTCTACGGCACCTTTCAAAACAAAGGATGTTAGAAAATTAGATTTATTGACAGTAAACAATCTGTTGCCATAAGTTGATGAAAGATGTTCCCAGCTGGTTACCCAACTGTACATGTCACAAATCATGTGATATAAATACCAACCGTCATCTTCAACTTCCGAAACATCAGCTACATGTACCGGCACATTATTCAGTGGAGCTGTCTCTGCAAGGGGAAATCAATAGAGATGAGACTTTTGCCTCCAACTGCATTCCCTGAAGATTAGTTCATGAAATGAAGGTAAAAGACATAGCTTCGTACTGTACTTGAACCCATCTTGGAGGAATTATACTGACAGGAGGAACAACCAGCGCACTTCAAAGGTTAGATGATGGCCGCCGCCGATCCCTATGTGTATGGGCTTAACGAGGTGTTAATTACTAAACAAACACACCGCATGAGTGAGTCCGCGACTTCAGAATTTCCAGAAGATTAGTCTATTTGTTCGGGGGCGACGAGCCTCTCAGTGAGTTCTTATCTGACCTCAGTTTATTCCATGCCAACAGAGATTTATTGTCCGTGAGATGAATAAAATATTACATTTAGTCAAATATAGCAACGGAAAACATCCACATTTCCAGCACACAATCTCGCGGGGAAAAGTTCGGCTGAACACGTGGACGCAGGGCTTGCTACACACCCCTACGAAAAATCGATGCGACCATGCAATACACAGCGCTCGTAGCGGACAAATCGTAGAACTACCGGTACGCATTTTGTAAACAAACGCGCGCGCAAGTGTAAACGGGTCAAAATATCGAGAAGTAGTGGGAATATCGCCATGAAACTTGTGTTAT
Organism: Notospermus geniculatus; assembly: GCA_002633025.1. Classification (NCBI taxonomy): domain Eukaryota; kingdom Metazoa; phylum Nemertea; class Pilidiophora; order Heteronemertea; family Lineidae; genus Notospermus; species Notospermus geniculatus. The sequence goes on along the minus strand of NMRB01003898.1, from coordinate 37,056 downwards.
AAAGACACCGGCAAGAAAGACAAATCGATTGATGTATGGTATGTCAAATCTGACCCAGCCATTGCGGAGATATCGTCCATAAACCTCGCGTCATTCGAAAGTGGAATGAAGATGGCGGCTGTAGAAAAGGCAGAAACAGGCCGATTTTCAAAAGCATATCCACATCGTCGACGCTCGTCGACGCCCCACTGCTCCATATCATGAGAAAGATCAAAATCTCATCTTTTAAGATCACTTTATGTCAACTGGTGGACTTTGGTGGAAATAAAGTTTATTACAGTTTGAATCTACGTGCCTTCAACATTTTCGTCATTCACACCACTGCAAGAAAAATGGCGTAAAATGTGTAAATTTTGTTCGATTTGCATGAATGAAAGCTTAGAATACCGATCTCGACTTCGTCTTTCTTGGTCTTAGGAGTGCGCAGGTATTCTGCCGACATAAACCATGTAAACAGTGCATTTTCAGACCGCGCAATGTTCAATACCGGCACATAGTACCGCCAGCTCACGCTAGATGGCAGTGACAATTCGGGCTGCGGCGGCGGCCATCATCAGGATCAAGCGAGAGGCTTAATTGCTGTGCAAACACTGCGGGCCTTTGTGTTCCATTGTTTGGGGAGGTGTGAAAAAGGGATTATAGAGGGGCAATTAGCTTGTTGTTCCTCCTGTCAATATAATTCCTCCAAGAACCCATTGACCCTCACATAAGGCATCAATCGCCGTGACTCAGGTGCACTATATGACTTTAAACCACTCACACTAGGCCAAATTGCCACATATTCAAAAGACGGTTCAGAGACCAGACCTATGTTAAACGAGGCACCCCCTAAGTATCCTGTGAGTAATCCAATCTCTGAGCCTATGGGTCAAAGGGTGAGCATGAAATAACTGGATGCAAAGGTGAAACCTCAGTTCCTAGGACCATATTCAAACTCATGGACCGTGCATAAGAAATAGAAGATATACTAGCTATGTAGCACTTATTACCTTACATGATGTTAGTAATAGTGATAGTTCAGCGTTAATAGACACATACCTTCCACATCTGCATCTCGGTCACTGACACTAACTTGTGATGGTGGCAGAGGTTGCTTGAAGCTTAAGCTTCTGCAGGGGTTCTTTTCTTGTGCCTGTGAAGCAAGTGCAGCTGGTGCTGTGGCTGTGCTAGCTGTTGAAGTGCGTGTGTTGAAAAATGTATGCAATGTCGGTGGCGACGGTGATGGTGCTGGTGGTGGTGACGACCAAATGGGCACAGTACTAGTATTTGCCACTCCCATACCCTGAATACAATATGTTTTAAGTTAACTCTTGCAAACATTCACCACTAAAAGGGGCTGTTCATTTTCATCAATTGAGGAATGTGAGTTGTGATCGGTGAGAAAATGGAGAAAAATATGAAGACCAGCACAACCAGGCCTTTCCGTTTGACGGGCGCGAAAATGCATGTGCCTCGCAAACAATAGACATGATAGATATTCTATTGTTTGCCAGGCGCATGCATTATCGCACATATCTGTACACAACAGCCTAGTTTTAATGGACCAAAACCACCTATTACCAACACGGCAGCAAAAAAACAGGATAAAAGTAACAAGCTGTGAAGAATCAAATGACACATACCTTGTATAAGCCCTTCAAACAATTGCGGCAGTTTTTGAAGGCACTGAAATCGCTGCGCAGTGAGTGGATGTCATGACGGAACAGCGACTGATCATTGATGTTTTTATTAACCTGAAAGTGTAAGGAAGAACTGGGTGATCTCAATTAAGGTTTTGGAATCTGTACCATGTTTACTGAGAAAATGGTTGTGTAGTTATCAACAGTCCCGCTTCTACTTACCAATTTGTTTCCATGGCCCATGCCAATTAAGAAAAGATACAGTTACGCCGTAATCTCAGGCATTTAAAGGACCACGGTATTGTCACTTTCTGTCAACAGCCAGGACCACCGGTACCATTCTCCAATACTGTAGTTAAGCCTTTAGCCCCAGTGTTGGAGAATGTACGATTACAAAACAATACACGTAGTAGCATGCGTAATGTACAGTCTTTCAAATAAGTAAATGGACAGCGTGTTTTTCAAATATCTCCGAGATAAAACAAGATAATTTGATGTGGTTTTCAACATAGTGTGGTATACTTACTTGGTCATATACTTCATGTATTTGAGTCAACCTAATTTTAACCCTTTGTTATGTAACAGGCAATTTAAAAAAGGTCCATAAATCAACTTTTTTATTTCTAATTTTTTTCAACAGATTTGGCACTGATGTGATCAGGTGATTGACATTAAAGACTCTTTGCAAAAAAAATCGGTGAAATCTGTTGTCTTTTTCGTGATATCTCAAAATATCAAAATCTGGGATTTTTGATAATTTGAGATATTGAATAATTTTTTGCTGTTATTCGCTCCCAGACATGATAACTAGATGGCTACGAAATTTTCCACGTGTTTCCATTACCTAATCAGCTGAAAATCTGATGTGAAATCTAGAGGCTGTAATAAAGAGGCTGAATATCATGACATTAAGTGAAAAAAGCATTCAAAAAATGCATAAATTATCACCAGGGAATGAATGTTACCAAATGACTTTGAAAAATGATCGAATATATCAAAATTTCAAAAATCTCAAATTTTGATATTTTGAGATATTACGAAAACGGAAAAACATTTTCAATATTTTTTTTCGCAAAAACTCTCATTATCAATCACCTCATCACAACACTGTGAATTCTGCCGAAAAAAACTTGAAATAAAAAAGTTGATTTTTGGACCTTTTTTAAATTGCGTGTTACATAACAAAGGGTTAAAATTTGGTTGACCCAAATACATGAGATATATGACCAGGTAATTATACCACACTATGTTGAAAACCGCATCCAATTATCTTGTTTTATCTCGGAGATATTTGAAAAAAACGCTGTCCATTTACTTATTTGAAAGACTGTACCTAAGAGGTCTCCTTTAACGCGGGGGTAGGTGTAACGCAGGATTGGGAAGCAATACTCTGGTCCTTTAAAACTACAGTTTGGACCCTGGGGTCATGCCCCACCCATGGGCTGGCCCAGGGGATAAGAAGATGGACTGTAGTGTGGGAGGTTATGCCGGCAGTACACAATCAAACTTTTTATCCAATTTTCTGAATATGCTTAATAAAGGCCTACATGCAGGTTATACATTGAATTGCCAATCAGCCCTGAATCTGAATTAGAAAAAAAAAAAAAATGGGATTAAAAATTTGATCGTGTACAGCGGGCACAACTTGTCTATTCCAAGATACATTGTATGGAGTGATCCCGTGAATTACCTTCATCAGAATTTCGTTAATCGTGTTTTGGTTGCCATCCTCTTCCTTTGAACCCAGGGCAAGGATATCTGCAGATGCATCAGCCTTTGCATCTTCCCTTGCCTTGTCCTGTTGTTTCTTGTTTCTTGTTTCTTGTTTCCTGACGAGCAATCTTTGCTGCCTGTATTGTAAAATATTTATGAAAAACAAACTGTGAGGTCAAGTTTGCTGCTTGGTAGTGTGCTGATACTCACAAATGAAATGATTCTCTTCCTAACACCTCAATATCCAACACAAACAGGGAAAGTGAATCTTCTCTTTCAAGTTCATAGATAGGCCTTTCAACAACAAAACACGGCCATGTTGAGGCCAGCCTATCATTAGTTTCATTCACAGGAAGGAGGAAGACCAACAAATCATAACACTAACCTGCTCCTGTTTCCAACACATTTCGATTTCTTTCTTTGGTTTCTTATTCTAATGGGTAAGCATTCTAAATCTGGATTTTAAAAAAGAAAAATTTGACGGAAACCCAACTCTTTACAACAAGATTTTAAATTTTGCCCTTTCAGTCGAAATAAATTTTGATGATGAATGTCTGTTTGGCGTACTGCGCTGAAATGCTAAGGAAATTTGTTTTCATGGAGAATACATTTCCTACATAAATGCTTTTTTCTGACAGAAAACCCAAGCAAAATGTGACTGGTGTCCACAACTGTCCTCCCATTCACAGGACATGTCTATGTAGCACTCACCTGAGTCTGATGACTCATCACCCACAGTACCAGCCATGCCAGCAGAACATGTTGCCTCATCAGTATCTTCAATTACTGGCAAGATTTTCTGCAACATAGAGAATTTAGGATGAGGAATGGCATATGGCATATGGATTACGGCATATGGACCAACAATAAAATTACATTTTTGGTGCTATTTTTCTGTGTCATGTTCCACCTTTTCAATACCAGTACCGGTACCAGTACAGTCTTGCACACACAAGTAGTGTTCCATTCGCCACTTATGACAATGCTTGACATGGATGGAGCGCTGAAGATGGAGACAACGAATGTAGGTAAAAAAGGTACAGGTAAAAAAGGTACGGGTAAAAAAGGTACTAGGTAATAAAGGTACTGGGTAAAAAAGGTACAGGTAAAAAAGGTACTAGGTAAAAAAGGTAATAGGTAATAAAGGTACTAGGTAATAAAGGTACAGGTAAAAAGGATACTAGGTAAAAAAGGTACAAGAGGAAATTTTGTCATAAATTTGCTAGATGCATTGGGTTATCCAGAACTTTGCAAGTTCTGTTTAAAAAGGCGCATCGGAAACCGTATCGATGTTTTTATTATTAGTTTGATTGTTATACAGTAATAAATAAAATCATTTTACACGTTTCAGATAACTATTCTGTGTTTTGTAGTCAGACCCTTCCCCTCCTGGGTACTCTCCTCTCCTACATGTATTCTGACCAACCTTCAGAGTCATACTCATCACCCCCAGCTGTTTAAACACCTTACATACTATATCCCCCCTATAACGTTTTCTTTCGTAGTTGTCATTATATCATTAGTTATCAAAATAAAAAGCAATTCGAAGGTTGAATATTTGGAAGGCAACATGAATAAGGGGGTATGAGAGTCAGGCGCCGTGACTTGGGCTGTAGAAAAAATGCCCGTATTGGACGAAGTATCGGATNATCCAAAAAATACATATGTATTAAAAATAAGCATGACCTTATCAAATGGCAAATTCTGCTGGATTGCATGTGGACCTTTTTAGTCACTCTCTTGGGTTTGGGTTTTATCCTTTGCTCATCATCAGTTGCATGAGTTGAGGCATGTGAGGATGTAGGCCTAGTTTCCTTGCTCAGGTTTGAGGATGGCACAGTCGCAGCCACTCTCTTGGGTTTGGGTTTTATCCTTTGCTCATCATCAGTTGCATGAGTTGAGGCATGTGAGGATGTAGTTTCCTTGCTCAGGTTTGAGGACGGCACAGTCGCAGCCACCAAGAACATGAATTCAATGTTTGTTTTCACCATTCTAGTGAATGCCTGCAGATCATCAGGACCTGTAAAATAGGGTACCGTACAACCCCTGATTCATGCTAAACTTCCACGATCATGACAATCAGAATGCAAAAAAGCGATGAGACTGCCGCCATGTGGGCCGGCCGCCATTTGCAATCCACAGAATCATTCCAGGTCTCACTACAGTTTGGTGTTTGGTGAGCATGGGGAGGTGTCACTGGACAGCTTTGCTAAAATCGTACTTTTGAACTGAAGGGTAGGCTACATCCGTATCGTCTGTACTAGGCGCGATTTTCCAGACTAAATACGGAAAATACAGGAGGGTTGGTAGCTCTGATTTATAGCGTGGACAAAAACACCTGTGGCCAAGGCCTAGTTACCATGGCTATACCTAGGCCCTCTATCATGCCTACTCTCCATTCCAGTTCCGAGTGGAGCGAGGTTTATCAACGATAGCTCCGCAACGGCTGGGCCGAATTTGACATACCATACATCAACTGATTTGTCTTTTTTTGGCGCTCACAGCCATCATCACTGTCATTTTCCCGCAAAACGTGACAGAAAAAAGTTCCTTCACACAATGTCACAAATCAGTTTGTGCTGACGGCCGAAATGGCGGCCATTTTGAAATGACACAATGCATCGCGCACGTGTAACTGCACTGAACACCATGGCGAAATGAAATGGGTTTTGAGAAAGGGATCCGGTATGTCTGCCTTACGCGAAAAATGAAGATAGCAGAAAGATACCGGCAAGAAAGACAAGTCGATTGACGTATGTTTCGTCAAATTTGACCCAGCCGTTGCGGAGCTATCGTTGATAAACCTCGCACCACTGGGAAGTGGAATGAACTCAGGGTTTCCGCCAGAGGGTAAAATGGGTAAAATTCCGTCCCCTTAAATTTTTCCAGGGTACGGATCCGTACCCTCAAAAACGTTGGGTACTAGGCCTAGTAACCATTTTNTTCATCTCTACGATACAACTATGCCTGAATTTAAAGACCGTTCCAAAAGAATGAGATCAATGGAAGAAATAGGGAAAGAATTAAAAATAACAGGTAGGCTACCTGCATACTTATCGATGCCGATGCCGCCGTCATGGCCGTGTGCCGGGCGACTGGCACGTCGTCTCGTCGATGCATGCATTGCCATTGGTCTGATGCATGCATGCATGCATGACTTCTAGGCCTACAGCCTATACGACTCTGGGGCACTGCGCACACTAGACTAGGGTAGGCCTAGGTCTAGGCTTGGCCTAGCCTAGGCCTAGCGGCACTGACTGTGTGGCATGCACATGCAGTGGAGTGGTGGTAGGTAGGCCTAGCCTAGTCCATGCATGCATGATGAGGATGAGTGCATGCGCCAGTCCCAGTGAGTGTGCACGTCCGTCGGCGGCCCAGGCTTGCACTCTGTGATCATGGTGATGCGTGTTTCACGACAGACAGACCTGAGCTGAATGATTGATGAATCATCATGATGGATGATGTAGAGATAGGCAGGCCTGCCGGTAGGACTTTTTAGGCTATTTTTCTATCAGTTAGCGTAATTAGCCCATATACATGATATAGCAGCCTAGGCCTATACGTAGCCCTAAGGCTAAGAAATGCCCACGCAGGTCAAGGGGGAGGCATGTGGACAGGTGGAGCTGTCAGTGAGTTTATAACAATATGTAGGCCTACCAAAGAAGCACCAGCTTGCCCAAAAAACAGGCCCCACGCTCAGAGCCCACTGTCAGAGGGTGTGTTTTTTGGCAAACTGGCGTTTTGGGTAGATGGTGCCTAGCTAAGTGTTATATTTATAAGCTCACTGACACTTGTGACAGCTACCCAGGCCCAGGGGCCTGTGGCCTGATGCCCAGTGAATCATCAATACATGTAGCAAGTGGTAAGCGATAGGTAGGCCTACACTTTTAACCGTACATGTCTATAGGTCCATTACGACCAGGCCATCCTCATCTACTGATGGCATAGTCCATTCGAGATTTTTGCCCCTTTTGATGCAGGCCTGATGCTGATTTTCTGCTCTGGTGATGACNACGTTCACATTGAGCCACCCTGAATAATTTTTTAACAGATGCAGGATAACTTTTCACCTTTTTACTGTAGATACCTAGGTTGCTAAGCTACCTTGCCAGAATACCACATGTAAATTCTGTGCTACCAGTTTTGATTGATCACAATTCAAATAATTGAGGCCTAAAAAGTGAGTTTATCATTTTTTTGGTATTCAGATAGCTGTTAATTATCTAGAGGAGCTGTAGGTCCAAGTGATTAATGTTTAAAAGCAACATGGAACTGTGCTCCTGTGTGGAAACTGTCAGTGATGCGGATTCATGCTTGAAGCTAGCAAGGCCAAATTTGTAATAAAATACGTGCCGGGGCAGTTTGAGCCACCCATTCCGGGGCACATTGAACTAGGCATTATACTAGTGGTTAAATTGAAGTTGTGTTTTCATCAGTTGCCTATGACCAAATGACTGTTTATAGGAGGAGCTGATTCCAGTTTATTCCACTGTAGTCTATGACAAGCGACTTCATGGTAGTGGAGGATTTTGATTGGAGGGTAGGAGCTTTAAATGTTATTTTCAGTCCTCAGTTGCCATGGTTACTACCAGGTCAAAATTTGGAGCCAGTAGGCCTTGTTAAAAATCAACTTGTTCATATTGTTCATTCAATAAACTATTTTATGGTTTTAAATAAGTTTTTGTGCCTAATAACTGTAGGCCTTATCGCACCTAGCACGTGTGAAGCCAGCCAGGCGGAAAAGGCCCAAACTTCAGTGCCCCCGCTGTACATTTACAATACCCGGTACATTGTGCAATGCATGGCCTGCATTTTATGTAAACATTGGCCAGTAAAACAAAAATAACTTCCAAAAGCTGGATGCGCCTAAACTACTAGGCCTAGGCCTAGCTATGTGGGAGGCGGTATGAAGTGATTCAAAAAAATCGAAATTATTGACCACCGATCGTCTTTCAAGTTTCATGTCTTGCTGTCGCAAAAAATCGATGATTACGCCTAGGCCTACACTGACAGTCCATAAACATCACCAAAAAATTATCATGAGGCCCTGTCCCATAATCCCCCCTTCTATTATCTCGACGGTCACGTGCCAGTACTCAGTAGTAGGCCTAGGCCTAGGTTTTGACCAATCAGCACGGGGTTCCGGTTGGGGCGTGGTTGCATGATAATGTTTTGGTGATGTTTTTAAATGGACTGTCAGTGCCATTTTTTGCGATCGCGAAGACGATCAGTGGCCAATAATTTATCGATTTAGCCTAGGCCTCGAGGCCTAAATCAGAACTTCAAGTCTTCATTCATACCGCCTCCCACGTAGCTAGGCTACCGGTAGGCCTACTAGTACTAGGCCTAGTAGGGGCCTAGGCCAACAGTAGGCCTAGTTTACATGTAGGTGCATCAGGCTTTTGGAAGTTAGGCCTAGGCCTAGGTAGTAGCCTAGCCTAGGCCTACTTTTATCATGTTTATTGGCCAATGTTTAGGCCTGGGGCCTACATAAAATGCACGACATGCATTGCACAATGTATTGTAAATGTACAGCGGGGGGCGCTGATGTTTGGGCCCTTTAGTTTCCGCCTGGCTGGCTTCGTGCTTGCCTAGCATGCCTCAGGCGTAGGCCCCAGGCAGGCCTAGGCCTAGCCTAGTAGGCCTAGGTGCGATAAGGCGTAGGCCTAGGCCTTAGGCTAGGCCTAGCTGGTATACGGTAATAAAGGCACTGGAAAAAAAGGCACTGGAAAAAAGGCACGGAAAAAAAGGCACTAGGTAAAAAAGGCACTGGAAAAAAAGGCACTAGGTAAAAAAGGCACTAGGAAATAAAGGCACTGGGAAATAAAGGCACTAGGTAAAAAAGGCACTAGGTAAAAAAGGCACTACGAAATAAAGGCACTAGGAAAAAAAGGCACTCCGAAAACAGAAACTAGGAAAAAAAGGCACTTTTTACAAAATGTGTCTTGGCCTATGTTGGTCAATCTGTAACTTTTTATAACATATTTGATTTTCTTTTTCACTTTTCAGGCTTATAATTTTGCGCGAGTCCATGTTTTCGGTGGTTTAAAGGCATGCCTGGGTCCACGTTTTGGAGTCTTTGGCTGGGGTCCCATCTTAAGCTACTGATTGGCAGTCATGCCGTAGGTAGCGACTTCGGACCAATTTTTGTTTTCCATCAAATCCTGTAACATTATACATCAAAATGAAGCTCTTTGCAAGCCATAAACAAAACTGAAAACCGTTTTTGAAAATTCCCACTATTAAAAAAGTTATGGCAATTTAAAGTGGGCCAGTGTCATAAACCATTCTGCCAAACTTTCAATTTTCAAATTAAAGTTGAACAATTCAAATATTCACAGTATTTTGTGACTCTTTGTTGACAAATGATATTGTAAGAAACACATAAAGCCTCACTTAGCTGGAAAATAAGGATATAAATACCTTTTGGGGTAGTATTTTGGTCAAACGTGTGCTCTTGGGAAAGACACTTAACGGTATGTGGCGTCTCAACAGTCCCTTGTCTATTAGGCCCCTACATTATTAGTCTAATCACTTAATAATCTTCAAGTCCCCATCCTGGTAATCCTTCAAGAGTTGATATGTATATACGTGTTCTTCTTCTTCAGCATCATCATAAATAATGTTGTACCAAGATGGAAAGCCAGGCACATTGGATATCACCTTCCCAGTGTACCACACAGAGGTCGTCTGCCCATCATCACTTTCTGTCATGAATCTGTGATTAACACGCTTCCCAATAAGAAAGACATAATCCGTGTCAGACTGAGGCACGGGGTCATCTGCAGCCTTTCGCACTAGCTTTTTTAGGTTGCCTGCTAGTTCTTTCCAGGAAAGCTGAACCCTTTTACCACCAACTGCTTTTGAAAAGACAAAACAGGACTTGTCCTCAACCTCCTGTTTTAGGACGTTCTTGCGGAATTTCAGTTGGCACTTTAATGCCTTGACTTTCTCCTCAACTGTATCCATGGCAGTAAGAACTCGGTCCACTTGCTCAGCAGACTGCCAGAGTCCATAGTGAATCATGTCATCAGTTTGTTTTTCAAGGTCATCCAATTTCTTCCTCCTTGACACCTCAGCCTGTTGCAATTTCTCCACCAAAGCATCTTGTCTCCTTTTTTCTATTTCTTGTTGCTTTGCCTTGAACTGTTTCAATGTAGACTTCATTTGTCGTCTAGCATCATTGATTAACTTGTTCTGCTCTGTTTCAGATTTGGATGCCAGCCAAGCACCCGTACGGTTCAAGGTGAACATGATGTATGCTTCAGATGCTAAGGACGAGACATTTGGGCGTGATTTGAGTAAATGGTCTTGATACGCGAAAACTCTCTCAGCAAATTTGTTATGCTTGGGAGCACTCTTCGTCTTCTCCACTGACACTTCATCATCAGAGAATTGATGAAATGTACCACCCGGCAGCTGATCTGAGAAAAGTTTTTCACAGAGCTTTGCGAGGGCTGGGAGCATTACAGACAAGATAACTTCAACCTGATCATCATACTCCCATGGCGTGACAAGGCTTTCATACACAGCATCTGTCTTGATATCAACTTCGCTATCAAATGGCAGGAGCTCACCAGTGATGAAAGTGCTTGTGTTTTCAGAGGCAGTCTTCAAGTACTGGATGAGAGATTCATACCATTTATTCATGTCTAGAACATGAATGGACTCATCTTCAATAAGGTTCCAGAGCGGCGTTGTCACCAGTTTTGAGACGAGTCCCAAGGCTTTCAAACCAGCAAGAAAGAAAGTTTGACCAAGGCCATGAGAAACTGACTGCAGCAGAAGGTTCTTCTTTGGATAGTTCTCCAAAAAGTCTACCATTTTTTTGTGAAGGAAGAAAACATGACCTGCATTGGAAAAGAGAATGTTGAAGCGATTGCCACGATATTGCTGAAGAGGCATGGTGCGCAGGTTGTTCTGGTGAAGGAATTCCTTTGTATAAGATTTGAACTGACCGTAACAGCCACTCTTATCATTGCCTCGAGCAAATGCTTTACAAGCCTCTCGGACCAGCCTTGTTGTGCCGGGCTCATTTTTCTTCACAAATCCATGAGATGGAACGGATCCACCAAAAAATGCATTCTCTGCTTCCTCTAAGGCAGCTTGTGCTGTTTCCGCCATATGAACGAGGGAATGCAAGCCGCAGAAAAAGTTGGAAAGTCGCCCCAAGGCCTGCTGCTCTTCTTCATTGAGGCTGTTGTAATTGGCTACAGTCTGTGGAAGAACTGTATTCCTATACTCTTCAAGAATTACATTAAACTTCATCTCGGTTGCTGCTCGATCACTCATTGTACAAGATATATTGGTAAGGATCTTTCTTGAAGCTTCATTTGTACTCTTTTCACAGCAGCGATCTACATCCTCAAGGATTTCCTTAAGTGTATCAAGTGTGTCTTTTGCTGACTTTGTGACAAGCTCCCGTAGCCCTAAAACATACATCTTCCCTTCTTTGTCCCTACCATGATATCCTCCATACTTGTGAGACAGTTTTGTAGTTTCATCTGTGCACAATGTTGTTCCAGGTTTTTCTGCATATTCTTCTCCAATCTGTCGTGCTGCAAGGTGTCTTCTTTGAATATTCATTTCATAAACTGTAGAGGTACTTTTAGGTAGACGATTAGCAGTTTTGCCAGCCAACTGTAAGCATGCCTCAATCACTGGGGCCACATGTTGAAACCCAACATGATGATCCAGCATTGTATACACACATTTCAGCAGGTCTGGTGTCCATTTTCTTTCCTTCTCATCAAACAGATTCAAAACCCCTTTTTCCATGAGCTGATCATGCAGGAGATCTCGCTCTGCCTTTACTCTGCTCAATTCATTTTCCAAGGACTTGACTTTTCTCAGTGCATCCCGTTCAGTTTCTGCTGCCTTACTGCTGATCTCACACTCGCTTGCCCTAGAAGACTCGAGAGACATTTCCAATTTCTGTGCTTTTTGCCTCTGATAGGCCTCCCGTGACCTCGTTTGTTTTAGTTCCCTGGACTTTTCATTCAGCCTTTCGAAGTCTGCAGCTGTTTTTCGTTGCAGTTGCTGTATTTCTTTTTGCGCGGTGTTCAGCTCTCCTTCTTTTCCAAGCAGCTCTGTCTCAGTTTTAGTCAACTCTGTTGTAAGGTCTTGCACCAGTCCTTTATAGATTTCAGTATCCCCAGTCATGCTTGCTTCTTTCACTCTTTTTGGCTGATTCTGCTGCCTGAGGTCTGCCTTTGGATACTGGTAAAGTTGGTCTAGCCATTCTTGCATCTTCTCCTTACCTGCTGGTCTGCGACTATTTTTCTTCAAATCTTTGTATTTCTTTTGTAGTGATTTCATGCTTTTGACATACGTCCCTGGCATTGGTTTATGTTCATCCCCAATCGCTCTTTCGTGAAGAATCATAAGCCTTTCAGATGCAGCTTTCTCTCCAATGGCATCCAACATATCAATTACCTCTTGGTTGGTGAAGTCTATACTCCCATATTCAACAGCAGTCTCCATCCCACCTTCAGGAACAGACGACATGCTATCGGGTTGGGCACTTTCAACAGCAGAAGAAGTGCTACCAAGTTGATCCATTTCCCTATGTTAGAAAAACAAATTATAATTCCTCGAACGTGTTCGTCGTTTTTCATGAAGCAATGATGAGGGCACGACAGACTAGATATGCCTGTTTCCGTGTTCCACATCGACATTAGACTGCATGCAGACAGGGAGGGCAACCATATCAGGGACACCAGGAGCACACGTTGACCAGCATACAGAGAGTTTAAGGGCAGATGATGAAGAGACAGTGGGCTTGTATACAGGGCTGTACTAACAGTGGGCTGGCTATGCACAGTGTCTATGTATACATGTACATGGCATGTGTACATCACCATCATCATGATCATGATGATCATCATCATCCAAATACAGGCAGTTTTTGACACATATAACTCCATACTCACCTAACAGATATCATTAAATAACCACTACAAAGATGTAGAATACTACTTTATGTAAATTGTTTCTTAATATACAGTGAAAATCCGGAAATCAGGGAAAGTACGCTTTTGACAACCGGTTGACAACCACCACTGTCAAACCCACGTGCATTTGTTTACAAACAGATGATCTTCCGCCGGAAGTACCCAGACATGGTTTTTATCGGCCCCTTGCGCCACAATGCGCGAAGCTGCAATGGATCGACTGTGGTATCAAAATGAAGAGAAAATCACCCAGAATATGTTACGAGTGGTAGAACTTGGTAAAAATGTACTTTTTTCGGATGAGGCAGGTTTGAATAGGGCGAGGTACGTTCGGCCGAGTCTTACAAAAAGTTTAAATTTTTTTTTTTTCGGAAGTGACTGTCGATCCTGTTTGCCAAACTTGTTGTACATATTTAATTAGTCATAATTGGCACTAATTAACAATCAATATTTCATAATTGTCGAAATCTCGCGAGAGGTGCACCAGGGGAAGACGCAAGATCGGTGCTCGGACCAAAATCAAATCCATCGTGCAACAAACTTATACTTCGCCATCATTGCGAAAAACTCACATAAATAACGACAAGAATAATTAAAATAACGTTTTATTGCATTATTTGTCCAATACATTTGATAATAGGTGAACGCCAGGGCAAAACGTTTGTGCTATTTTTGTACACTGGCAGAATACAATCCAAGATGGCGGCCAATGCTCCGAAGTCGCTACCGTAGGTCTAATCTCTGATGGCCCACCAATGATGGTCTTGGTCCCTAGATATATATATGGCTTGTGGTAATCGACTCGACGCGACGCGACCACTCGATGACTCGATGGTTGCTAGGTAGGCCAATTTTAGTTTCCCGCGTGACGTATAGTAGGCATCCTGTGAGCGGATTCGGCGGAATCATTCAAGAGTGTACATGTACAACGTCTGTACTAGAGTATACCGTGCATGTTTGTAGTACAAGGTCCTTATCTGTGGTCCTTTTGTTTCCCCTTCCCAGGTGTATTTACCCTCATAATGCGGTCATAATGCCAACGGGATGTGGGCACATATGTTTACAATGCTACCTTTTTGAATAAAATTCTGGGATCAACTATTTGCGATGCCATTGGACTGCGCTTTGTCGGCCGCGTTGACTGTGTGTTGGAAAAGATGCTTTTGATTGCTTTGATTGCGACTCCAAAACTGCACCAGATTTGAAATTTAGAAAACAATGACTGCTGCATGTATATTCTCGTCCCTTAGATGTCACAGCGTATCACAACATTAATTTTGATTTAAAATCCTTCCAACCCCCCTTCCAAACGAACTGATTGTCTATGCCACATCCCTTCGAACTCCGTTGAGCCACTTCTAAATGCGCCGCTCCACGTGACAGTTTTCTCTCGAAAGTTTGCAGTCTTTTGTCAATTATTGCTGTTAGACAGCAATAATTGCCTCTGGTCATCTTCCCCTCTAAGGCAATTGTCATTAGGATATCTGGCCCGCCCCCCCAGAATACCATCCTGACAACGGGAGATGTCCGGTGGATGAATAGCATGCACATCAAAATATACATGCGACAAGACACGATTTTGGCCGCGATACATCACACTTTTTCTTTCTTAATTATTATTATTGCTAAAATTTAATTTAGTAGTGTCATCATGAGGCCTGCGTAGACCTATTTGTGCGTCTTGAAGCGTCCTTAGCAACCATCGAGTCATCGAGTGGTCGCGTCGCGTCGAGTCGATTACCACAAGTCGATATATATCATGGGGCCAGGGGGGGGGTCCCCGGGAGGGGGTCATGCCTGAGGACCTCTGGCAAAAAGAAGCAGACTGCTGAAAAAGCTTTGATTTTAACTCATTATCATTTATGTACCGGTAGCGAAATGATTGTTGGGTGCAAATGATCAGGGGCCTGTTTCATAAAGCGACTTTAAGCTCATGGTACCATTAACTTCAATGCATTTTCCATTTGGTTAAAGGTACCATTAGCTTAAAGTTACTTTTTGAATCAGGCCCCAGGACATTGATTATGCACCTGCAAATAATAGGAGGGCATATAGTGTCACTCCTTTAGTTTCTTGTGTATTGTATTTGTCGGATTCTCATTGTTACAATAATGCCCTAAATACCGCATTATTAGCCCTGATGGCAATATTGAGCGACTTCTACTTGAGTGTAGGAGGAAACCGAAGAACCCAGAGGAAACCGAAGAACTCGGAGGAAACCGAATAAATCGGAGGGAGTAACCCTCTCCACCGCATGATGTCAACCCTGGACCTCATTTTGTCAAAAGTGCTTTTTTTCCAAGTGCCTTTTTTTCCTAGTGCCTTTATTTCCAGTGGCATTTTTTCCTAGTGCCTTTATTTCCTAGTGCCTTTTTTACCTAGTGCCTTTTTTTCCGAGTGCCTTTTTTTCCTAGTGCCTTTATTACCTATTGCCTTTTTTTCCAGTGCCTTTTTTACCTAGTGCCTTTTTTACCGAGCCTTTTTTTCCAGTGCCTTTTTTTCCAGTGCCTTTTTTACCTAGATTCGGCCTAGCTAGGCTGCCCGCCGTATAGGCCTATCCCAGAACTTACCACCAAATCTTTCCTATAATTGCTGGTTAGGGCTTGCCTTTGTACACTGCTTGTACCTGATCACCAACTTCGATCTTTTTCTTGGGTTTTTGAATCGCTTTGACGCTATCCACCGTGCCGGTGATGGGATTGTCTTTATACCATATAAAAATACAGATTCTGTCACGTCTGTCGTCTGAAGAATCCATATTTTGAATGAATTGAAGGCAAATATATACACTGAAAATTTCCGAAAACGTGCAACATCCATGAAATCATGAAACCACGAAAATGGAGGATTCCCGCCAAATCAGAAATGGTGCCACAGCCTCGTTCTGAAATTTGCCAGACGATGGTGAGCAAGACATCACAGGAGAGATGAAACGGGACTAGATTTAACTATTCATTTGCAAATAATTATTAGCCAATTTTTTTGTGGAAGATCCATAAATTTAAAAAAAAGTTACACTTTTGGGGTAGCCTAGACCCCTAATCTCATCATCTCTCACGAGATCTTGCAGGAGAAACATGGCGGACATGGCGCATGCATGATCTTTTCATGAATTTGACGGAAAATTCCCCGTGTTTTCCACTGTAAAATGTAGGAATACAGAAGGATGCAGTGTTTGTCATTCATTTTTCGACATGTGAACTCGCTGTGGAATGGTGCAGTCAGAGTCAGTCAGTGACAGCAGCAGCGTGTGATCCATCCAATCCATGATGTCATCCAACCAACCATAAATAATGGGATATGCACGGTCGATATGTAGGCTAGCTAGGCAGGCCTATATACAGATGCGATGGTGTACATGCATGCACATGATGCATGCATTGACCTGATTGATGCATCAGGTGGCTGTGCTCCCCCTAACTACTAAAGCAAGTCGGCTCTGTGGAGACGCATCATCTGAAAGAATGCCTTTTATTCCAGGGGCGTCGGAGCAGGGGGGGCTGGGGGGGCTATAGCCCCCTCACTTTTTTGCTGAAAATGTTGTGTTTTTAACATCGGGTCAAAGGCACAGAGCAAACGCACGTCAAATAAAAATCGCCCAAAAATATGGTATTGTAGATGCTATAATCTGCTGTGAGGTGCGAGGAAATCGCATCTAAGGGTGTTTCATCGTAAAATTTTTCTGGGGGAGGACCCCCAGACCCCCCTGCTGCGGCTTCGCGCCTTCGGCGCTGATGTCATGCACCTTTCTTTTTGTCGCGTGAGGCTCCCCCAGTTCCATTGTAAATTTCAGCCCCCCCAGACGATATCCATAGGCAAAACGCTCCGACGCCCCTGTATTCTTCCCTGCTATACCGGTAGGCATGCCCAGTAGCTCAGCTAGGCCTTCCCTTGGAATAATTTATGCCTTTTTTTGGAGGAAATTTTGATTGACTTTTTGGCATGGTGTTGGTGTGGGGTAGGCCTACCTACCGTACATCAACATGATCAAATGTACAGGTACAGTGCACTGAGCGCAATTTATTGTCCATTTATTGTCAGAAGAAGGAGCATGTTTTGTTGGGTAGGCTGTGGCCGTGGGCCTACAATAATACGATACACTGTGGAACTAGCCTAGGCTGCTGGTAGGCTAGCCAGCCTACTCATGTACTGGCATGCAGCAATAGGCTAGGCCTATAACTTAAGTTACTGGCCCCTACATGTAGGCTGTGCACCGTGCCGATGTTCACCATGTATGTCATGTTCACAGTGGTGCGGTATCTAGGCCGAGGGCCTATGTGGGTGTGATGGTGGATGACGTCATTGGGCTAGGCTACATCGATGAAGGATCTGCTGCTGCTCTCTCTGTCTGGTAGCCTATGCTAGCAACTGGTTCATAAGAAGACCGGAATACACCGAAATACCGGTTGTGCTAATTACCGTCCTCCACTGTCTACCACAGTCCTCCACCGTCCACCACCCCTTTTGTACGGTACTGTTATTGTATCGTCTTCCACCTCAGTATTTCTTTAAAACATCAAATGTCTGATAGATAGGATGCCATCCATGTGATGCTGATATAAATAATTTCAAGATGTATGACAGCAGTAGTGACAGTTCTGACTTGGATGGCCATAGGCCTACAACCAGTACGTACCACGAAAACGCCGTGCCCGTGGATCTGTTGTTATGCACAGTAGGCGTACTGCTAGTGCTTGTGCAGTTACGGATTCTTCGGATTTGGATACGTCAGCTGATGACACTCATTTCACTACACCATTGAAAAAGATGAGAAAATTTGCTAAAGTGCATGGCTGCAGTGCAAGACAGGCTAAATATTACCGCCGCACTAAGTCTAGCTCCACACACATTGTAGATGCAGAGGGATTGGACGTGTTAGAGGTCAATTTCCTCCGCAAGGTGACGCCTCCACGATGTTCTGGCTTACACCTTTGCCCCCAAGCTAAACTATTCCGCAGCGTGGAACTATTAAAGATTGACGTCATATCCAAGATGGCCGCGTCCATGGAACCCTCGACTCGCGTGAAAAAAATCACATTTAAGTGTTTTGTTGTCCTTTCAACGACCAGTTCCACGACATTCGCACTTTTCGTGGACCAAAGTGCACGACAGACGGTAGAAGGTGATAAATAATAGGCTACTTTCCCATAGCCCACAGTGTGTGAACGGCTTCCTTCACGTACATCCTACGTACATCCATGACATCCATTTTGAATTTGACAGAACAAACCCACGTGCTATTGTTTACCAACCACATGTCACTCAAAATCGGAACATTCTGATTGGTTGCTGGCCGGTTTACGCCGCCATGTAGTGCCCTTGCACGGAAAAATAGTGCGCCATTTAGAACGCGATAAATTGCAAAATATATTGGTTCTGATCAAAATTCTTTTCTAAATAGACATGTTTTAAGTTATCAAGTTAATTTGACGAAAATTAAAGTGATTTTAAACGTTATAAATATGACCTGCGCTAAAGCGCAGGGTGATGAGGGTGCTTGGTGGCAAAGGTGTAAGCCTGGCGTCACCGTGCGGAGGAAATTGGTTAGAGGTACCTGCATCCCCTACTGGTAGTGTTTGTGAACCTGCCAGTGTCGACACTGGAGGGACAGATGCTGAAATGCCCAAGGACAAAGGTCGTTGTGGACATCATGAGGCTCGGTCATCGTCAGGCAATTTTTCAACCACTACTTCCTCTAGTGATGGTTCAGATTCAGATTCTACTAGCAGCAGTACTTATGGTAGTACCAGTATATCTGTGTTGGAGCCTAGATACAGCAGCACCTCTTCCAGTTCTTTATCTGCAAGCAGCAGTTCTGTGGAATCGTGTGATGATAGTGATGTGGAAAGCATGAAAAAGTTAATGAGTGATGAGCCATTGTATGAAGGGTGCAGCCATTCTAAACTTTCATTGTACACTGCATTGGCTTTACTGAACATGAAACACAACTGTACCGGAGAATTGATGTCGGACATCCTTCGCATTGTTGGCTCTCTCATCCCGAAGTCGTGTGGTTTTTCACCATCCTTGTACAAGTTTAAAGAGACATTGAAAGAATTTTCTGGTTACGAAGAGCCAGAAATTCACTATTTCTGCAGTTGCTGCCAAGTATTGTTGACATCAAAAAATGACATCTGCACCTGCATGTCTAACGAGAAGAAAGTGCTGGAGTTTGTGGGATTGAACGTTGACAAGCAAATCCAGGAATTATTTGCAGGTAAACAGGCAAATCACTATGTAGGCGTCTATTGATTAACGGTAGAAAAATATTTGTCTAGCACAAGCGAATCTGACCATGACTGGATTGGGATAGTTGGTAATACAACAAGACAGATGTTGTAGTGTTTCATGTTCAGTGCTTCGTGACATTGACTGTAGGGTGTAGGGCACTTGCACAAGACCAAAATTTATGATTCTTCAAGACATGTTTTCATTTTTTTACAGACAAGTACTTCTGTGAACTCGTTCTTTCTGATCACAGTTCCAATTCAGGCATTTTGAGGGACATAAGAGATGGAAAGGGATACAAAACAGACTCCTACCGATCAGGAGAAATTGGGACAGATGTGGTACATTTGTCTTTTACAATGAATACAGGTTGGTTTCTTGTGTAGCCCCATTGCTCATTGTCATATTCCTCTCTTTTTGAATCAATTATCCTTGTTGGCACCCGCTTTGGGTGTCTCTTTTCTGGAGTCTCTTACTAGAAAGTGTTTGTGGAAGACCCAGGTTGGGGGTAGAAAATTTGCGAAATTTCAGAGGACGACTTCTAGTTTTATATCACTTTGGGGGGGGGGGGGTTCTATGGTGTACGGTAAAAAAGGCACTGGTAAAAAAGGCACAAGGCACTTGTAAAATAGGCACTGGTAAAAAAGGCACCAGTAAAAAAGGCACATAAAAGTCATGAGGTGTTTGGTTGGTTGATTCAAGAAAGATCAATTCATGTCACAGGTACATCAACATGTGCTTTAATATTAGCCTTTTTTATTTCAGATGGTGTCAGTGTTTTCAAATCATCCAAGAAAGGAAATTTGTGGCCGGTCTACCTAGCGATAAATGAGCTTCCTGTGCAGTTGAGGTTAGTTAATACTGTACTTGTATTTATCAGCAGTGAGATGTTACCATGGATCAGCATTGATCATTGTCGTCATCCGTCATAATGTAGGGGAGACCGGGGCACCTTGAGCCACTTTTTTAATTTTGGCCCCTGGACTTTTTGCTTGCGTTGATTGAGCCATCCTAACACATCCATCATGCAGTTTGGTTTGTTGGCTAACTATTGCCATTGAATGTTTTGGGCTTTTGTAATAATAAAGCAATGAAACAGGCAAGTGAAAAAAAGAATTTTCCTGGCTCAACCTGCCCCGTTACCGGGGTAGTTTGAACCACGCAGTGGGGCACATTGATCCACTCAATGAAATACAATAATTAGGCACAAAAACTTATTTAAAACCATAAAATAGTTTACTGAATGAACAATATGAACAAGTTGATTTTTAACAAGGCCTACTGGCTCCAAATTTTGACCTGGTAGTAACCATAGCAACTGAGGACTGAAAATAACATTTAAAGCTCCTACCCTCCAATCAAAATCCTCCACTACCATGAAGTCGCTTGTCATAGACTACAGTGGAATAAACTGGAATCAGCTCCTCCTATAAACAGTCATTTGGTCATAGGCAACTGATGAAAACACAACTTCAATTTAACCACTAGTATAATGCCTAGTTCAATGTGCCCCGGAATGGGTGGCTCAAACTGCCCCGGCACGTATTTTATTACAAATTTGGCCTTGCTAGCTTCAAGCATGAATCCGCATCACTGACAGTTTCCACACCAGGGTCCCCGCCAGAGGGTACTTTGGGTACAAATATAGTACCCTAAAGAAATTTGAGGGTACGATATAGTACCCTGAAAAAATCACTTCAGTAATGTTTTTCTTAAATTTGTTACATTTCAAATGCAACTGTCATGCAGAAGGAAGACTAATTTTGCATTTTGGAGTGTAAAAAATGACCCTGGAGGCCATTGTTAAAAGAAGAAAAAAAAATTTGAAAAAAATTTTTTTTTCAAATTTTTTTTTTCTCCCTCCAGGTCGTACCCTGGAAAAAAATCCTGGCGGAAACCCTGTAATTATTGTATTTCATTGAGTGGATCAATGTGCCCCACTGCGTGGTTCAAACCACCCCGGTAACGGGGCAGGTTGAGCCAGGAAAATTCTTTTTTTCACTTGCCCGTTTCATTGCTTTATTATTACAAAAGCCCAAAACATTCAATGGCAATAGTTAGCCAACAAACCAAACTACATGATGGATGTGTTAGGATGGCTCAATCAACGCAAGCAAAAAGTCCAGGGGCCAAAATTAAAAAAGTGGCTCAAGGTGCCCCGGTCTCCCCTATGTGTATGAAACTTTTATTATTCAAGAAAAATAACACTATAATGCCATTGCCGGTACTACAATGTGGATATGCAACATTTAACACCAACATTTTGCAAATTTTTTCACCCCAACCGGTGCCTTCCATAGGCACTTTCTAGTAGAGATCCCTGCAGTGAATGATCTGGAACCAAATATGGTTAAAGAAACTCTGAAAAACAGGAATGCGTGAAAAGTTTTAGGGTTAAGAGTTGGATAGAAAGGCGCATTTTTGGTGCTGGAGCTGATTACAAAGTCAAAGAGAAGTTTTTGTAATCAGCTCCAGCACCAAACAAGTGGGGCCTTCCTTTCTCTTCAACTCATTTAGTCAACTGAAGCTTTTCAAACCTGCCTGATTTTTTCAGTTTATTTTATGACTAAGTACTACACCGTATTGGTTTCCAGCTTCTGGGGTCTGTACTAGAAGTGCTTGAGGAAGACACCGGTTGGTGTCTAAAATTTGCAAAATTCAGAGACGACTTTACTTATCGTACAATGCCAGTACAAATTTTCTCAGATACGTTTGCATGTTCAGAACAATCCTGTTCATGTATTATTTATAGGGGAAAACAATTAGCCCAAAATACATACATTGTACATTATAAGATGAGCAAACTCACTCCTGGCCACAAGCCTACTGGTATAATTCCAAAATTCGAATTAGTGCAGCATGTCATTTTGCCATGGGACCGAACCATAATCAGAGCTGAAGTACTCTTTCAACAGATCTCTTTGCTGTTTCGCATTCACTGTTGGATTTCTGTTAGTTGTTGCCTGTAAGTCTAACAACTGTTGACCTTCCCGCCATGACCCAGGAATGAGCTTGTGCTCATTGTCTTCACGGTCAATCATTTGTTCAAGGAAGAAACTTGACTGGTGTTCAATCAGAAAATTCTGAAGGCAGCAGGCTGCTAATACTATGCTATCAACAAACTCGGGTTCAAGAGGAATTCTATTGAGGAAGACTCGAAATCTCTTTCCCAAAATGCCAAATGCATTTTCCACTACTCGACGGGCTCGGCTGAACCGATAATTGTAAACCTGCTTCTCATGCTCATCACTCTTATGTGGGAAAGGTTTCATGAGATCCCTTCTCAAGGGAAAAGCATCATCACCAATGATGTGATGTCTGCAGTAATCTTCTGTACCCGTGAGTTTCTCTGGGTCAGGGAAGTTTAGGCATTGAGAGTCCATTGCACATTTCAGGCTTGACTCCTCAAAAACCCCAGCATCCCCAGCACGGCCTGGAGCCCCAATATCTACATTGATGAACCTATAATTGGCATCAACAAGGGCCAGCAGGATGGTACTAAAAAAATGCTTGTAATTGAAATAGCTTGAACCGGAGTTGTCTGGTGCTTCAATCCCAATGTGTTTTCCATCCAAGGCTCCCAAGCATAATGGATAATTCCATCGTTGCTCGAATTCCAAAGCCACTGTCTTCCATTCTTCAGCAGTCTTTGGTGTCTGAAAGTATAATATGTATATCTTCAATTGCAGGTTGAAGACGGTGAGAGCGCTGCCGCGGTTATGGATCAGATTGATTCAGACATTGAAGATGAGGCACAGTGTGATGATTTCGTCAATAATGATGACTTTGACGAACAACCACAACCTGTCCGGAAGTGTGACATTCCAGCCATCAAGTACACCAGCTAGCCACTCAATGGAGTCTGCCCCCAAATCATCCGAGAAAAAGAGTTGTGATGTTGAGGTGAAATCTACGAATCGGCCTACTTTGTCCAGTAAACCCTCCATGAATAAACGTAGAAAAATGAGGGATGATGCTGAAGTAAAAGTTCTGGAATGCCTCGCACGTTCCCTCGAGAAGACCGATGAAAAATCAACAGTGCCATGTACCGTTGAAGATGAAAACGAAGTTCCTGCATTTTGTGCATATATCGGCCAATGCATGAGGAAAATGAATGAGCCAACCAGAAACCT
The DNA here is from genome assembly GCA_002633025.1 of Notospermus geniculatus. Classification (NCBI taxonomy): domain Eukaryota; kingdom Metazoa; phylum Nemertea; class Pilidiophora; order Heteronemertea; family Lineidae; genus Notospermus; species Notospermus geniculatus. The sequence goes on along the minus strand of NMRB01003898.1, from coordinate 13,410 downwards.
CTTCAGATTTCAGGTCAATAGTTTGATCTATCAATCTCAATGTGGTTCATTGACCTTCAATGAACCAGCTGCTGCACCAGTCATGGCTGCTCCAAATATGCACAACCCTGTAGCAGCGCCTGCTACTGCGCAGAATCCAACTTTTAGTCAAATGCTGAATGGTAGTGGTTGGCCCTAATTCGACTGTGTTGCTGCCTTGCGTTACAGTTATGGCAAGGCGATTGTCCATTCCGGCCTAAACCATAGTTTAGGGTCCTAAACTACAGTTTAGACACCGTAAACCATGGTTCAGAGAAAAATGTCACTTCGACGCGTAAACTATAGTTTATAACCCCTAAACCATGGTTTACTTGAAACCATGGTTTACGATCCTAAACTGTGGTTTAGGCCTGCCGAAATGGACATTTTTCTCCAAACCATGGTTTACGGTGCCTAAACTATAGTTTAGGACTCTAAACCATAGTTTAGAACCCTAAACCATGGTTTAGGGACCGTAAACCATGGTTTAGGCCAGAATTGCCGTATTCTGTAGTTTCAGATGAGTTAATGTTTAAGGTTTCTGGTATTGGTACCCTCTTTCATTTTCGTCAGCCGACAGTCCGTTCCGGCCTAAACCATAGTTTACAGGCCCTAAACCATGGTTTAGGACCATGGTTTAGGGTCCTAAACTACAGTTTGGACACCGCAAACCATGGTTTTAAAAAAAATGTCCATTTCGACGTGTAAGCGTAGGGTATGGCAAGCCGAATGTCCATTCTGGCCTAAACCATGGTTTACGATTCCTAAACCATGGTTTAGGATCCTAAACTATGGTTTAGTGTCCTAAACCATGGTTTAGACACCGTAAACTATGGTTTAGAGAAAAACGTCCATTTCGGCGCGTAAACTCTAGTTTACAGTCCTAAACTATGGTTTAGGGAGCCTAAACTATAGTTTACAGAAAATGATGTCCATTAAAAGACACAATTACCTGCAGTTTTCAGTAAACTTTGATTTACTGAATACAACAGTTTAGGCATCCTAAACCATACTTTCGAGTATGGTTAAGGTCCCTAAACCATAGTTTACTCCAAACCATGGTTTAGGATGCCTAAACTGTTGTATTCAGTAAATCAAAGTTTCATGCAAACTGTAGTTTTCCCTAAACCATAGTTTATTGAAAAATTTATAGAACTTAAGTCTGACAGTTTGGCGCCTCACACCTGCCTCGGGTCGTTCCGTCAGTGCTCGGGAATGGTGGTGTGCTTCCTTTCTGTAACAGCACAGTGCCGGATCCAGGCTAAACCATAGTTTATAACCCCTAAACCATGGTTTACGATCCTAAACTATGGTTTAGGCCTACCGAAATGGACGTTTTTCTCCAAACCATGGTTTACGCTGCCTAAACTATAGTTTAGGACCCTAAACCATAGTTTAGGGTCCTAAACCATGGTTTAGGGATCGTAAACCATGGTTTAGGCCAGAATGGACATTCGGCTTGCCATAGTAGGGAGCCTAAACCATAGCTTACAGAAAATAATGTCCATTAAAAGACAGACATGACAAAGATTGGATGACATATGGCCCACCAATGACCGGTCGCTGAACGTCCACGTGTAGCCATGCCTGGAAGCCAGCGCGCCATCTCGTTGACAGTAGGGAAACTAATATCGGTATCGCAGGATGCTCTGATTCGGGGTTTCTGTGGACGAGATTCTCTGAATCGGGGTTTTATGGAATACAGAATACACCGATTTGGAATAAACTAGAGATTAGGGTACCTAAACTTTAGTTTACATCGGAGTGGACAATCGGCACTTTGGGAATGGACATTTCGCAGTAAACCATAGTTTAGGGACTGTAAACCATGGTTTAGACCGATTGGCAGTTTTACAAACCGTGTTTTACTGTTAACACAAGTTTTTTTGGAAAACAGAGAATGCTGCAAACCACAGTTTTGGATTCGTAAATCATAGTTTATGCTTTATTGTTTATGACGCCAAGGGATTGAAAGTTTGACTGTTCAGATCATTAACATTGTTTGTTGAGATTTTTAAAATTTCTCTTAAGTCGATGAGGTATGCATTACCGTTAGAGAATAATTGATCAAAGAGAATTGTTGTTTTTTAAAAAAAAGTTTTTGAAAATTATCTGTGTTTTGAGTCCANGTCAGCCATTCACGTTTGGGTATGATTGCATAAGGTGGGGTTAAAATGATGTTGAGATGCCTAATTAACAATTTCCAGTTGAGAAAGTTGATATTCAGGTGATAATTTGCACTTGCTGGACTGTTACAGGAGTCTTGTCTGGATTTTGGGCAGGTCCGAAAATTTGTGACCTTTTGACCTCTGGTGACCTAATTAATGTGCAAAACCTAAATATTGGCATCTGAAATGAAAGAGCTCATAAATACAAATATTTTGAGGGGTCAATCATCATTCTACCCCTACAGGCTACCAAGATATTCCCATTTGTATTTCCCCTACCCCAAAATCTGAGCCTCAGTTTTGCCGCCAACTCCCAACAAATGATCATGATTTTCTCAGTTATTGCCGGGTTCCCAAAAGGCTAACCAAAATTTTCTGACACCCTAGGTGGTGGACTTCAATAATATGAAGAGTAACTTAGGGGACAAAATTTTTCTACGAAAACCCTCTCAGCTACTGCATTATATCCCCTTGGACACTAGCCTCCCCTCAGGACATCCCCTGGACACTGTGAATAATAATGTGTGGGCTTATAGTGCCTTTTACATAAGTGTCATGGCACTTCACAAAATAGGGAGGTTGAGATCAGCAACTTATCAGGGATCCTATACGTATACGGATCGAAATGAACACAAAATTTTTCCTTGTACAGACTTCTATCCGTATACGTATAAGGATCTGTGATAAGTTGCTGATCGCAACCTCCCTATTACCCCCAGCTATAGGCCTGTTCATTCCAATTTCTTATCTCCACTACCTGGGGAGTATTACAGGCCCGGCAGCCGCTTTCAGCACTCTTGGACTAACATACCATTCACATAGACCATCACTACCAGCCTGGTACCCCTTTTATACCTAGGTGGGGTGAAGCAAGTGAGGCCAAAGTGACTTTCTCAAGGTCACACGCGAGTGTGTTGTTTCCCATGGGCAGGACTTGAACCCAGGACGCTCTGATCAGGAGTCATCTCGCTAACCACAAGACCACACCGCTCCACAATGGTGTTGGTGTTGGTCCCAGAATAAATCAAGATCGTAGGGTGACCAAGTCCCTCGATCAGGGGTGGGGTGGTAATCTTTCTTGGGGAGACTTCCCTCTACTTCAAAAACTTGATTGATAACACTGGTACAAAGATATACACGTATACGGTACCTATTAAATTTATTCAGGAGTATGGTTCCACAAAGCTCACCTTCAAGTATCTTTCCTTCAAAACTTGGTACAGAGCATCGCATGTTTCTCTAACTATGAGTGACACTGTGGTCCTGGCAATGCGGAAACTGTAGCCCAAGCTCATGAATGTTTCTCCTGTAAAGAAAACATCATCGATCTACTTCCCTGTGTGTCAAACTCCTAGTAACAAGTTATAAACGTAAAGTATCAATGAATATCAATCACTACGAAATAAAACATTTCATCATTCATAGGGTAGGCCTATCTAGCTACATCAATTTCTATTTTTTATCAGGTATGGAACTCTTAGTCGTAGGCTACTTTTAGAACACCGGTAGGCCTACATGTATTATTTTAAGTTGATGATGCAGCCGATCATGCGATCAGATCTCATTGACATCTGGAAATAGAGTAGGCCTAGGCCTAGGCAGACCCGTAACAGCCGGGGGGGGGGGGCTCACTACCTTTTTTCCAAAAATACCTTGGCCCGCACTGTTAGAAATTATTAAATTTACAGTAGTAATTCTGCAGTAATTTTACAGAAATTCCCTGCAGCAGAGTCCCCAGCACTTTCNCAGCCCCCCCCCCCCCCCAGTCATCAGAGAGGGCTGCTACGGGCCTGCTAGGCCTAGGTCTAGATGGTGTAGGCTTACTACTGTGAGAGTGTGTCTTTCGAAATCGCAGTGGATGGATGGCTAATTACCTGTTGCAAGATAACGCAGGGTTAAGGCCAGTCTCTCACCAACTGAAATAGCCTTTCGCCAGTTGGTATCTTCCTTCTTAATAAGGGGACTGATCAATTCGCAAATGAATTGGAAGTTGTGCGGTAGCATTCGGACGTAGTTTCTGTACGAAAAAACATCCTCTTCCTCAAGTTCTCTGAGGAGGGTGTGGTATGCCCCATATATTGGCCGCCGCAACAACCACTTGCGGGTCCAAATTTCCCGGCACGAGGCTTTGTATTTCCGCCGCCTCCTCCTTCTCAAAATCAAAAAGATCGATGCAACCATACGGACCCGGTTGGCATGGTTGCCAGCCGCCATTTTGTCGATTGAAAATACCGCCAAATTTAGGCCTTTACCGGCACTGCGCAAGCGCAACCCCGCCAAAATTTACGCCGAATACCACGCAAGCGCTAATTCCAAAGATTCTTGCGACCTCGTGTTCACACAGCGGCGCAACGATTTAGAGGACTGCGTGGTCGCAAGGTTTCGGGGATTACGGCTGCGGCTAAGATCGCGCAAGCACTAAGCTCTGTGTGCACCTAGCTTTACGAATAGGCTACTTTGACTTAATTTATCGGAGTGGCTTCAGTACTTTGATTCATTGGATGATACATATGATCTTTGTGATATTTTTCCGCCATATCAAAAAGTTTTCTACAACGCAGTCTCATGACCCACTTGTCCAGTTATACGCAGTGCTCAGCATAGGACAATAATAGCCTCGCTGCTTGGACCAGGTAAACTTAGTTTGGCTGAAGGGGTTATTGTCGTCCTGGGTATAGACAAAGCATACCAAGGTTCAATGTCGCCCAGACAGACTATACCCTGGGTATAGTTTGTCTGGACAAACTATACCCAGGATATAGTTTGTCTTGACAAAGTGTACCCAGCTTCCCATATGTACACCTGAAGACGAGATTGGTATCACAAAGGGCAAAAAAGGATCTAAAAATTTTCGTCCGAGATTGTCACGTGCGTGTTGCCAAGATTCACCGTGACCATAAAACTGATGACGTCATGAAGTGCATGGAGAAGCCGGGAGCATTTCATCATTTTCATGAATTTTCTTTCTGCATAGCATAAGGGGCACAGTCCGCGTGAGCTACTGCGAAACTAATGTATTAGGCCAGCCCTGTATACCACGATATATAAATACACACAGCTCACCTGGATGACCTAATTTCTGTCCGCAGTGAAGTACACCTGACTGCGGACAAGATTTTGCAGTAGCTCTTGCGGTGTGTGTCCCTAATGGCAAGTTTGCGCCATGGGACACTTCCGGTAAACAGCCATACAGTGAGATTACTGCTGAAAAGGGCTGGAAATTAACGCTATACCTAGTATAATTTGGGAATAGGGAGATAAGACCAATCCCTACAACTTTTCAAAAGGGACCAATAGTAAATTCTCAAGCACTTAGGAGCTGCAGGCCTAATTCGAGACACTTTCGTAAAGCAACCATACTGTGGGAATATTGCCAGAAGGGGCTGAAAATTAACGCTATACCTACCATAATTTGGGAATAGGGAGATAAGACCAATCCCTACAACTTTTCAAAAGGGACCTATAGTAAATTCTCAAGCACTTAGGAGCTGTAGGCCCAGGTCGAGGCTATCCTTCATTTCATGATTTACGCTGAATATCAACTTCACTACACCTCTTGGTAGCTGGTTTAGTAGTGTCATACTTCGATTGTCACTAGGCCTATGGTGTAGTGCGTGTGTTTGTGGGTTCAATTATGAGCGAAGGATCGAAGCCATGAGGTTGCCCTTACCGCCATTTTGACCGGCAAGGCCTAGATGCCATGTAACTTTGCGATTCCAATCTCGTCTTCAGGTGCACATATCGGAAGCTGGGTACACTTTGTCAAGACAAACTATACCCTGGGTATAGTTCGTCTGGACAAACTGTACCCAGGGTATAGTTTGTCTGGACGACATTGAACCTGCGTATACTTTGTCTCTACCCAGGACGACAATAACCCCTTCAGCCTTAGTTTGAACCCGTGTACATTGCATCGGGGATTTCCTAAAACATAAAGTACAAAAATCTACCAATACAGTGAGGGTGTATATTTCCAATGAAGGTGTCAAATGAAAGATATATTTGTTTAGTTCCAAGAACCGATTCGAACTTTTTGCCTCCAGATTCCTGGGTCAAGGAAATGATAAGTTTGTCAACCAAGGTCGGCACCTTTTGGCTTATTTTTACTTGGATACACTATAAATCTGTCAGAACCTTCTAAATAAAACTGACATTTTCACCAATTTGTCCTGCTTTGATCCAGATGTGATGTACACCATTGGAAAGCAGAGAATGTGAACTTTATGGAACCAATTTCGAAAAATTTTATATTTGGTACAGCTTAGGTGACAGGTGGGTTTATGTGCCAAATTCGCCACCGCAGAATAGGAGAAATGCATTAGGGGAAACTGGGTCACGGCTGGAGACAAAATGTACTGGGCGGCAGTATACAGACTTTTCGATATGCATCGCTAACGACATTACAACAGCGTTGAAAATATCTGTGTGTCAGGTTTGCTGCTGTGCACGTTTGCCAGTCTTCGTTCGCACTCACTACTCAGGTTAAAACTCTACTCGGCTTCCCTCCCTTAACCCTCACGCAGGAAAACCACTTTCATTTTCCCAACCAGCAGTGTGCAAAAAGTGGAATTTCTCTGGTCTTAAAAAGAACAACCAATCAGAGCGAAGTTTGCATCGGCAGTTTGAGTCAGTCTTTGTAAAAGAAACGGCTCTGATTGGGTCACGAGAAAACCCTAAAGTGTTGAACGCGGAAACTTACTGGCTTATTGCAGAGTGTGGAAGAAGTTGGCCGATTTCACACGATGCATTATGCAGGTCGCGCGTCTGGTCAGCGATTTTACTGAGTTTAAAGCTGAACTGCATGAACAAAAACACCACAGCGCCGCAGTATGGTGGTCTACAGAAGTGCAAACGCCCTTCGAAACACCTCCAGAACATGATAGACCACCAGCGTATTTGGTGACGCCACTGTATTCAATCTCAGGCTTTCTATCGAGAAACATCAAGAGATAGTGTCCAAGTGACAGAGCCTGGGTAGAGTTAGTACAATCCGTAGGAACTTGAGCATGAGGTTGGCCAGGGTTCTTTAGTGCTTGCGCGCAGTCAAAATATCTGGTACAATGGCAATAACTTCGGCATCAACAAATAATACACCACTCGTCTGAGTTTCAGAAACTCAATTTGGTACAATTGCAAACATGTTGCACATAAATCTTATTTTATTTCTTTTGCCATAGTTTTGTTATTTGAATATATTTTCACAGAAACGCAATGTACTTGATATGAGCAATAATGCATACATGACTCGCGATGTGTGTGTATTTGGAGAAAGAATATTTAATTGATTGCGGTAATTATGACCAAAGGGATAAAATAAAAATTATCCTCAACCTATACATAATGATATCTGATGACGTTGATATACGTCAAATGAGTGTTGTATTGTTTTTGAATGCATAAATGTTTTCAACTGGTGCTTTGGTAACACCATAAATGTCAAAAAGACGTGAATACTATAGAATAGTGACCGACTTTACTCTCTGGTCCGGTAAGAACCTAATGCCTTCGACCTGCAGAAGTCACTGGATGCCATGTCTTGATGTTGCTCCATTGACTGACTCAGGGTGAATACAGTGGCTCGGAGGTGTTTTGAAAGTGCCTTATGGTCGTTTGCATTTCTCTTGACCACCACCGTGGCGTGGTGGTCTTTTTTTAGTGCTCGGATCTCCAGATTTTGTTCATGCAGTTCAGCTTTAATTCAAGAGATAAATCTGCTGCGGTGAATAGGCCTCTTAGGTGGAAGGGGTTAATTCCGGTTGCATCAAACAGCCCATCATTTTATAGTTGGGTCTTCGTTTTATAGTTGTTGGGTCTTCGTTTTATAGTTGGGTCTTCGATTTATAGTTGTGGGGGTCTTCGTTTTATAGTTGGGTCTTCGTTTTATAGTTGTGGGGTCTTCGTTTTATAGTTGGTCTTCGGTTTATAGTTGTGGGGGTCTTCGTTTTATAGTTGGGTCTTCGGTTTATAGTTGTGGGGTCTTCGTTTTTGTGGGGTCTTCGTTTTATTCAGGGTCTTTCATCTTCTGTCTTCAGTCTTCGATCTTCAGTCTTCGGTCTTTGATCTTCGGTTTATAGACACCCGTATATATACCCTTGTATCCATTCAATAAACTAGAGCATCTTAGCATTACATGTAGCTATTATATCCTAACTGGTGTGACGTCAGGGGCCCGTGATCACTGATCCAATTCAGTTGTATTTTGGGAGCCCATGCGCGCGGGCGTCGTTAACTCGCTTATGTTTCCTACACTTTTCGCGTAAGTTCACTTCGATTTCTCCTCGGATTTCCCCTTTTTCACCATTCTTTGTCGTT
>NMRB01003897.1:10433-49816 GCA_002633025.1 Notospermus geniculatus | reverse complement strand
CTTGGATGGTATGACTCGTTACAATATTCTTGGCACTTGGATGGAATGACTCGTTACAATATTCTTGGCACTTGGATGGTATGACTCGTTACAATATTCTTGGCACTTGGATGGTATGACTCGTTACAATATTCTTGCAGCCCTCAAAATCTAGCAGCATTCGTAATCTCGATATACTTGTAACCTTGATACACAGGTTACCTTGACATACACGTGACCTTGATTTACTGAAATAAAAATAAGAAACTGTGAGAAATTGTGAAAATACAAAGTAGTCGTCATAAGTGGTCATCATACATTTGACTCTGACATGTCTGAAGACACATTGTGGCTTAAGCTGACTGACGTTAGAAGGGGAAGGGTTAGGAAGGCCTAGGGCGAGGATATTGTTGTGACCTTGGTGGCCTATCTCACATTCAGGCTGGTCTATCAAATGTCAGTCGCATGGCCCCGATGCCAAGCCAGGGCCTCAGGACCAGTCATGTTCACTTTTCCAAGACGAGGGGGAAGAGATCGTGATTGCAGCCAACAAGCTATGGGATCTTTGCCTGTGGACTTATCGTTCTCATCCTCCTGACTCTTGAAGCTGAGGGTAACTTCGATGTACTGTACCAATGGATCGAACTCAGTGGCCATGCCAGCTACTTGGTCAATGTCCATGGTAAAACTCGCGCCGCCCTTCATTCTCTGTTTCATTCTGCCTGGAGGCCACAATGGTGGCGTCGAGAAACCCGTCTTGGTCCAGTTTGTGGCCATAACCCAACTCAACACCTTCCCCATTCCTTGGTCTTGTCAACAACTCTCAGTTTGTTGTGCAGCAGGACACGAACTTTATCACCATATTTTTCACGAATTGTGATTGAAAACACTTGGGACATGCCGGCAGAGATGCCCGCCATTTTGCAGGGCCGTCAGTGAGCTAGCAATCCACCTATACGCACTTGGCTCATGGTGACGTAGGAAAAACAATTTGCCAACTAGGGAGTTATTTATTCAAAGTGGACTGCATTTATTATTAAATACAAGAATATTATTACATATTTAACAAAAATGACGCATAAGTGAAGGGAACCCTCTCCAAGAATGCCAGCTCGTAAGCCGAATCGGCGGGTTGAATAAACTGAGTCTTCGGCACCTTGCCGAATACCTGAGGTGTTCCGAATGAGAGCTCAGCTGTGGTACTTGCATCTTACTCCTGCACATGAAGTTTGTCAGTGTAAACATGCAGGCCCATATTCATAAAGGGTGTTTAGCCTAATCAGCGTACAAAATTCTGCAGTACACAGGTTAAAAAGGCCTAGAAAACTATTCTTCTGCTGTCTGCTGTCTGTATGCTGCCTGATCTCTGGCATTTACCCACAAGATGATCACACGCGTCTAACTTTCCTGTGTCTCGGTGTGGGAGGACAAAAGAAAGTGTTGGACAAATGCTAGACAAGTCTGCCTGATCGTTTAACTTTTCCTTTGTCCTCTTGGACTTAGACGCAGGAAAGTTTTACGTGTGTGATTATCCTGCGGGTAAACGCCTCTGGTGAAGCATCATACAGACATCAGACAATAGGTTTCTACATTTAACATGTGTAATGCAGAATTTGTATGCTGATTAGGCTAAACACCTTTTATGAATATGCCCGCAGTGTTTGGGTGACACGGCGGGGGAGAAAAGTCACAAAAATATTCGAGTCATCGCAAATATCCATCAAAGGTCGGCAGGTCGGCCCTTATAAGTTTTAAAAACGTTTCAGTTGGTGATCTAATAAGATGTGAGTCTTTAGGTTTTGGGGGAAGAAAAAAAAATTTTTGACTGAACTTCCATAGGCTAAAAAGTTTCGAAAAGGTCGGGGCAGTTTGCGTAGGTTCGGTCGGGTTGATGGCAAGCAAACATATTTTTGGGTCTGGCCCTGAGAGAGGTGGCCTTCTTTCATCAATGGTAGGAAGGATTCAATGCTGGCGCCAGAAAATTGTATTTCTGGTGCAAAATTTTAAACTTCGAGTATTAAATCTGGTATGTCCCGGGTTTGGTTATATATGTCAACCCTTACTAACTGGAGTAGTTAGTTGCGCTGTACTTACTTTGAACGAGTGATTTCAACATGTTCAATTGTTCAACGATAGGGATCGTGATGATGTAGCTACTTTCTCCTTTCTCACATACTTTGCAAGTCTCCATTTGTTCTTCTCCCATGAAGTAGAAACAGTTTGTGCTGTAGTATCTGTACAGTATAGAGTTGGGCCTTTCAGTTTCATGAAAGCGCTGTTGTACATGGACAAAGTCGTCTTATGCCCGTTGTTGTCACATACTGGATTCTATCTTCCCTTGCTGTTTTGTTGACCGCCATGTTGCGTCATCAGACACCCCTTCGGCCGTCATATGGACTCGCTCCATTGACGTGTTTTGCGCCCATTGTAAGGGACTCATACCTTCCTAAGCTTTACAGGAGACAGGACCATTGCCCTCTCCTCTCCACGCTGTTCTATGCGTGTGTTTAGGCCGTGTGCCTATTTTTATGGTCCGAGAAGGAGCAAACTTTGTGGGTCACTTTCCCTTGCGGGAAAAGGTAGGTTCTACACCAGTTTAGGCCGATTTCCGATTAGTATGGTAGTTAGCCGTTTTGCAAATACGTTACGTAGTGGTAATAGGTTTTTAGCTCACCTCTGTGAGGTGAGCTTCTCTCATGGTGTGTCGTCCGTCGTCGTCCGGTGTCGTCCGTCGTCGTCGTCCGTCGTCGTTAACAGGGGTGGCACGTTTCTAAACCGCTTGGGTTACAAACTTGAAATTTGGTGTACAGGTACCCTGTGGTAAAAACTATCTCTGGACCGAAACGTAGCGCTGCTGCTTGTACACTCTGGCCTGTAGGGGGCGCTTTGTGAAAACCTTCTTTCGGCCGTATCTCCTGAACGCTGTTAGCTAGAACCACGAAACTTTTATGGTGGGTTCCTCTGATGAGACTACATCACATAAATCCCGGGTTTTTGATTTGACCTACTTTTCAAGGTCACAGAGGTCAAAGTTCAAAATTCACTGTTTGGTGGCACATTTCATGGCTATTTGGCATAGAGTGTTGTGATTTGGTGTGAAGATATATCTAGGCACCCTGCACAAATGCACCAAATTTCAACCCGATCGGACTTCAAATATGGCCGCCAGGAAGCCATCTTGAAAATGGACTTTGACCCACATTTTATAAATAGGAGTAGGTAGGATGTTTTAACCTTGTCAAAATATGTATCTAGGTACCATATAAATATATGGTCAATTTCAGTCAGATTCGACGTCAAATATGGCCGCCAGGGAGCCATCTTGAAAAATGGACTTCGACCCACACCTCATAACTAGTAGAAGCTAGGATGCTTTAACCGTGCCTAAATATGTGTCTTGGTACCCTCTACTTAAATGCCAAATTTCGAGTCGATTGGACTTCAACATGGCTGCCAGGCAGCCATTTTGAAAAATTGACTTTGACCATATCTCATCGATAGTAAATGTTACGATGTTTCTGCACTAATCCTTCACCACTCGGTGTATCAGCAGGCTAGTCACACTTCATACTCTGTCACAGAGGTGAGCACAATGGCCCTGGCCATTTCATTTTGGTTGCAGGAGCATACCGGTTTTTTGGTTGGGACAGACCTACGTACATGTATAGACGAATCGAATGTAACCACACCCAACTCCACATATGACAGAAAATACACGTATTCGTGTTAAGTAGAAGCTTCAGAGTTCGTTATTGGTAGCCCGGCAGATGGTCCCTCATTCCCCGGTTGTGACAGTTGTACACGTAGGATTTTTTTTTCCTTGTACTAAAAATTATAAATGGGGCTTAAATGGGTGTTCACAATGCCTTTCAGCAGGCAATCAGTAGCCTGTGACCGAAATCACCATTCATGAGCCTCATTTATAACTTTTAGTACAAAAAAATCCTACCGTGTACAACGGGCATTACACAAGTTGGGGAAAAGGCAATGCATGTTTATCAATGTCAATAGCCGTGGTTACCCCTATCCAAAATCCCCGTGCTTTTTGAGACACGGGGTTTTTCCGAACCAGAAAAAACACGGCGTTGAGATGGCGAGCGGTTACACTACTAAAACTGCGATTGGTAATTAGTTCCGTATCCCGGCGATAGGGGCACTGCATAGGCAACTCTCTGTCATCGAGTGGCTACTGGAGGCGTGAAATATCCTATACGCATGACTCATCGATGTGCATCGCCGTCTGTCGCCGGGTGCTTGGAACTACAAATAAACACGGGGATTTCGCGATTACACTACTTAAAATCCCCGTGTCTAAATAGCCCTGGCGTTGGCCCTTCGAGCTCGCTGGGGCTAATAAGCACGGGGATTTCAGACACGGGTCTATTTAGACTCGGCGATTTATAGGTGTAAACCACAAAATCCCCGGGGAAAGCACGGGGATTTATGTATAACCACAGCTATACTTTGCAAGTCTCCATTTGTTCTTCTCCCATGAAGTAGAAACAGCTCGGTTTCATGAAAACGCTGTTGTACATGGACAAAGTCGTCTTACACAAGTTGGGGAAAAGGCAATGCATGTTTATCATGTTTATCAATGTCAATAAGTCTTTCAGTGCCTTCAAGGTTAGATTATGTCGCATGGTGCATTATGTCATGATCAGCATGCTAACAGGCCGAGTAATGCCAGCTCCTTCATAAATCGGCTGGTCACCCTCTTCAATAGTGGTTTCTTGATCCTGCATTGACTGGCATGTTTCTTCCAAATCAATGGTTGTGTCGACATCAATGTCCACTTCTCCACCGTCGATGGCAGACTCTCCACATTCATTGTCTTGTTGTGCAATTGCTCCAAAACCAGGTCCTTTGTTGGTGTATTAGGCCTATATATATTTATTTATTAAATTGTCATCCATTATCTCGTATCTCAAAGTGGTATTGCTGCATGGTTAGCAGCCACACGGTTGCTCAGGGTGAACTTGATATGAGACTGCAGGTGCTTGTTCACATTCCTTCACAATATACAGTAAGTTTGGACCTGATGCTCGACTGTTTTCATGATATGATTGGCGTAGTCAATAGCAGTACCACCTGGCAGCTGGTCAAGAGCTAGAACCATGCATTTTTAGCTCACCGGGGTGAGCTATTACGATGGTGCAGCGTCCGTCGTCGTTGTCTGTTAGCAGGGCACGTTTCATAACCGCTGAAACTATTGATCTGAAACTTGGTACATATACATGTATACCCCTCGAGGTCAGATGACCCATGACACCAAGTTTCGGTCCGATTCAACTCTTAGTTTGGCCACCAGGTGGCGGAAACTGAAAACACAAGAAGTGCAATAACTCCTGAACTAATGACTATCATCTCCAAATTTTTATCATAGGCATGATAGGTGTATCTAATAAGGATACATAACATATGTAACGGGTTATGATTTGACCTACTTTTCAAGGTCACAGAGGTCAAAGTTCGACAAAAGTAACGAACCTGCCACAGTTTGTCATTATTTCACCGAGCGACTTCATTCATATCTTGCACAAACATGCATTGGAGGGGTACCTTTAAAAATACCAAGTTTCAGTCCGATTGGACATCCAGTATGGCCACCAGGTGGCGTAACATGAAAATAAAGTAAGTGCTCAGGAATGACTTGACGCAGAGTGCTCAAATTTGATATTTACCTCCCACTAAAATCATCAAAGTCCTACTGACTTGACCTAGATTGCTCATAACTGGTATGTACCTCCCTCATGTCCCTCTGTCATTAGACTATTATGTCCAACCCAGTGAGTACATGGTCCATGGACCATTGCATTCTGGTGATGTCTCTCGTTGACATGAGTCCCCTCCTGCGTTTTAGCGTCAAATGCGATAGTCGGATCGTCAGTTTTATTGTCTCAACAGTGCTACGACTATATTCTTTACCATAGCACTAAAACTCCTTTCAAAATAATGGAATCAATCCAGGAATTTTCTCTGTGGGCACATTAGATCCAAGGCAGTCATACACCATCATATGCATTTTGAGACTGTACCTTTTTCCTTCCTTTCCAATCACATTTAATTCTTTTGCATTACGGGCAGTTGTACCCGATACATTCCGTGGCAATGTGGTAGTCATTCAGTGGCGATTTGGTGGTAGTTCAGTGGTGATCTGTTGGTAGTTCAGTAGCATTACCACCAAGAAATTTCAAAATGTTCTGACACAGTTGTAAGGGAGGTAGGATGATAGAGCTACCTACACTGAGGAAAATGCACTTTAACTTTTCAAAATATGTTAAGTAGTTTTTGAGTAATGGTCCGTTAAAGGTCGCGAAACAGAGGGATTTTTCGGATGAGCTCTAAAGGAAAATGACTTGGAAAAATTTGGTCAAACAGTCCTAATTGTTGTATTTTGGTGACCATTGTTAACTATAGGGAGTCAAGTGTCCTATTTTCGAATGGAATGAAAAGGTGTGCTGGTCACTATCGAATTGGTTTGAAGGTACCTACTATATTGCAGTTACCTAATTAATCCTCGAGAACCCTGGGAAATGAAAATGGCGGCCATCTTGGATTTCAAGATGGCCGCCAATATGGTTGCCATTTTGGTGAAAAACACGGGTTTTTCCCTACAAAACCAATGTTATCCTTGATTCCAGAATTCCAAATCAATGTATTATTGATTCTGAAGCAATACTCGTAAAATGGTAAAAGAAAATGAAACGGCGGCCATCTTGGAATACAAGATGGCCGCCAAAATGACCCAAAAAACACATTTTTAGCAATAACTTCTCTGCTAATAAATATTTTCCCACTATTCCAACTTTATTATATTTAACTTAGGAAATACAGGGATAAAGGATAATTTTCACAATAATGGCGGCCATCTTGGAATCCAAGATGGCTGCCAAACTGATGCAAAAAATACATTTTTGGCGATAACTTCTCTGGTATTGAATATTTTTCCACAATTCCAACTCCTTGACTGTCGACTATGTTCCGTCTACCATTTCATCCTGAAAAGTGGATAAAGATTAATTAGTTTCCTGAAAATTTTTACTTCGACTTTGAAGAAATCATATCTCAGAGAAGTGATCAGCAGGAAACGGAAATCTTGTTCGAATTTTGCCCATGTTTAGCCACATGGTCAACCGGTATCCTAAAAGTAATGCTTGACGTGTATTCCAAATAATAAATGATTTTAAAAATTCTAACTCACAACTTCTTGAACTTCTGGTACTCTAGGTCAACTGCTGCCTGGTTCAATATCTTGAATGACCCTCGGTGGTTAACGGGCACAATGCCCTGCAATAAGCAGATCACATATCTGGAATTGATGGTGAGTACATCAGGAGAAGTTGGCCTCTTCCAGAAGGTTGTCTGAACTGCCTGCTCCAAGAAGTCAACCGTAACATCATCCTCTTGTACCTTTAGCACACAACCTAAAATGAAGATTAGAATTGAGAAGAATATCAAAAAAAATCATTTGTGTCAATCTCTCATTGTATGTCTTCAATGAATGTTCAATCTTTCCTTTTCAGATTATGGAGGACAGGAGGTACTAAGGCAAGTACCGTACTAAAGCATTCCCACAAGGATACTTCTGATAAATGGACCTACATATGAAAACATGAAAAGCAACATCAAACTGGAACAAAAGAAGCAATCAATGAGCAGAAGAGAAACCAGAAATTAACAGCAAGCCAGTTGCAACTCCGTCACTCACGGACCTGGATACCACTGATTATCATACGCCACGGCAATCCAATCTCCCTCCTTAGTTTTCACCTCCTCTCTCGGACGTTGAGATTTTGCATGCGATTTCTTTGCTTTCTTTACCAGAATATCTGAGGCCTTTTTCTTAGCTTTAGTTGTCTTTTTGTCAAGCTCCCCCTCCAATATTTCAAGCTGTTGTTTCTCTGCAGAAAGATGTCTCTCACGCATTGCCTTTCCTTCCTTGCCTGCCAGTGCCCACAGAGATTTCTGCTCATTTAGAGGCTTCGCCCGCATCCAATCTGGGAACTTCGACCTACAAGACTTCATCAGGAGGATATTCGTATGATAATGCAAGGTAGCATTTTTACGTCTTGACATTGACGAATCAAGAGACCCAAAATATCTTTCGCAAGATAGATTTGTCGTGTGTGCTCCTTTGGTTCGTTCTTTCTGTAAGGCAGACGGTTCTTGGCTGTAGGGACCCTCAAGAAATCCACTGAGTTGTTTCAAAATGCACTGATTAATTCCCTGGAAAATTGCCTTCAAAATCTTGATTGCATTATCACGTTGGTGATCCTCAACTGTGCCTGTGCACGAAACAAACAAGGGGTGCTGCCTGTTGGGTGGGAAATCCTCGAAGACAGGTGGCTGCTGGGGGTCAAGGAATGCTGATGGGTCGCCTTCCATCTGGATACAAAACTGATGTAGAGGTTTGATGAATCGGTGCAGGTCTAAGTAATGAACATCACTCGATGTCACCATCTCCCAGTATGGGCCAGTCAACTTGACGTACGTTAATCCAAGCATCTTTACTGTCAACATGACTTTTTCATCCTCTATCCTTTTCATGGTGACAAACGACTGCAGCAGCTTGGAATAGACCATTAAATCGATTGTCCCTGTAATAGGAGCAGTCAGCCGCGCATATTGCTAACAGATGGCAGCACAGTCTTAGCGGACCAAATGTACAGGAAATCTATTATGATCGCTGCTCGATTGATAATGACTGGGTCCGCTAGATGCATTGAATTGGGCCCTACTGACACCTAGTGGTCAACTCGCTGACAGCTCCTATTGATCACTAGGGTTTTGGAATTCGTTTTCCGGCAATGTGCCTCCCAAAGCTCTCTGATGCCATTTTTTTCATCTGGAACAGGGCCACATACTTCACAAACCATTCTACAGATCCTGATGGCTGCAACTTCCTTTGCAAATGTCCGGAATAAAGGGAGTTTATCCCTGCCGAGGCTCTCATCCGCAAATTCTTTCTGAAGTTTGTCTTTGATATACGTATGGAAACCCAGAAGGACATGAGCCATACAGTGAAACTGATGAATTACTCCAATGTTCTCCTCAGACATTCCTTCCTGACGCAAGGTTTCTGTGCGCCACTGATCAATGAGCTTATTGGAAAGCTTCTCGTTGGCAGCACGATCACTCATCAGGAAGGATAACTTGGCTAGCTGGGTCTGAAGGAAGTCATCAGGTGATTCATCAGTTCCAGCGGTACTGCTCATGGCCAACTCCTGAAGTGACTCTTTTGTTTTTTGGGCAATGGTTTCCCCAGTTTCATGTGCCACCTGAGCGAACCCAAGTGGCAGAACTTCTCCCGAGTCTACAGTTATGGCAGCATTCACTATAGCTGTGTTCACACTTAAACTGTTGGGGCACCGTTTTACCGGGACCGTTCCCGGTAAAACGCTTTCCCTCCCAACGGTATAAACGCGACCATTCACACTGCACTACAACGGTGTAGTCCCAACGTTTTAGGCGGCACTGCCATCTATGAACGAAAGTAGTAAATACCAGGTCGATGGGGCATCTGGGGTCAAGGTCGGCGTTTTCAAAATGGCTGCGCCCATGGAGCACGTCGAAAACATGCAAAATGATGATGAAAATCGAGATTTCAACGTTGATCATCGTAGGTTAGCCTTGCCGATGGTGTTTTTTGCGTGGTTTACCATGCAGAGGACGATTGCACGTCGACGAGAGCGTCGCAGGGCGGCTTATATGCGGCTAGAAAGAGCGAGACGGAGAAGGGCGGTGTTATTGCAGCGCCAACGCATGGAGCTGATTATCCTATTGCTGATAGCCGTCACCCAAGATCTTGCTGCTCGACCCCCGCCACTCGGACGTCGGTTTTGGGTGAAACCTCACCTCAGAATGTATTGGCAACACATGTTGGACGGAGATCTGTGGGAGGAGGTTGATTGGTGGGAAAATTTGAGAATGTCAAGAGAGACATTTTTTCACAATTATTTTATTTGTTGTTTTTACGGATTTTTTCCCTGGAAACCCCTGACAGGAGGGAGGAAAATAAAAATAAAAATAACTTTTTCATTTGGTTTTCGCGGAAACCTTGACAGGAGGGGCGGAAAATAAATATATAAATAATTGTAATTATTTGATTATTTTTATTATATTTGTCAAAGCATGTAACAGGCGGCTATGAAAAAAATAAAAATGTACAAAAATATAATAAAATTCACTCAATGAATGGGAACGAGAATGATTGTTACAACTGCTGTGAATTATTTTCGTCAGACAAGGTTCGTCCAGCATGTCGGCGGTAGAAAAATGAAGCGTTTTTTTCCATTATTTTTTATTTTTACTGATCGGATAATCAGTTTGTGCGCGGCGGCAAAAAAATAATGCCATTTTTTCAATTATTTTTATTTTCCAAAATCGGAAAAAAAGTGCGGCGGATCCGTAAAACAAGAAATAAAATAAGTGTCGCCTAATGGCTGTAGCCTGTGCAAACAATGTTCTGGCAGTTCTAGAAGTATGATATTGCTGTTCCAGGCAATCTCGATAAGTTCAAGATAACTGTGGGCAGTGTGACCATCCAAGACCAGCCTGCGGACGATCTGCTCCAATGTTCGGCAGGAATGTTTCCTGAAGAGAAGCCACATTTGTGCCAGTCCCTGAAAGTGAATACATGTAGGCCCGTATTTTAGAATGCTCCTTTATTTTAGGCCTGAGGCACCCTTTCGTGAGGTCACCTTTCGTTAGAGGAAATCCTTACTGAGGACGCCTCAGACAAAATCGATTCCAGAATCGACCTTATCCATTTGGTGGCTATGTGGGGAAAAGTAATTTCTCCATCCCCTTCCCCTTTGCCATTACCATAAAAGTTTCTGCTGATCTTGTACTCCTTCAAGCTAAGGTCGGCAAGTGGGCCACAACTTTTGTCATGTCAACGGAGGTGTACGGTGCATGTTTCTTTCTTTGGCGTTGAGAATGGAGTGACAGGCAAATGTTCTGGCGTTGATTGTGGTGCAGCATTGGATGTTTTTGGCAGTGGGGTCTTTTTCTTTGGAGTGGTTCTTTTCAGGCACTGGTATTCTTGGCTTAATTTCGTCTTCAATGTCGTTGTATGATGAAGAAGATTATCAAATTTTCGTGTCCAGACATACCATAGATTCTTGAGAAGTGTAGCCACAGAATTTCCATCAAAAAGTGCAACTTGAATTACAGTACGTTTAAATCATCTGGAGCTCGATGGGAGGACCCTTTGGTTGTCAGGCAGACCTTGGTATTGTTGGTGAAGTCTGGCTATTGACATGTATGCATGTCAATGCATATATGCATGTATGCGTTTTATTGACAGGACACTTCTAACGAATCCCATGCCTGTGCCTGTGTCTGGAATTGGTAACGAAGCCACCTTGACTGATGGTATTTTGGTGTCAGCTGGAACCCGCTCTTTCACTCTCTCGTGGAGGTCCTTCAGGCTTAACTGCCTTGGCTAAGTGCAGCTCTTGACCGTGTCTACGTTCCTGCACAGTAACTGCAGCTATGTCCTTCCAGAGATATGGCTCTGTTTCTTCAAAGAACACTTTGAAAGTACAATGCATTCTTTTTGTTCTGTGAGGGTAGGTGTTGCAGGTCCACCTGGATACCAGCATCTTCACTCAGCATGGCATGATTGAATCTTCTGTTGATTTCACTTTCTTTTAAATGAAGTGGTGCAGCTTGATCACTGGTCAGTTCTTTGAACATCGCTCAGACAGTAACCCACTTGGCTACTGCTGTTCAGGATTCATGTTCCCTTCTCCCATATCACTATCAGGTTCTCCGATTGGAACCTTCACCTTGTCATCCATGAAGAACACTGAACACCTGTCGCCTAAAGCCTAGGTCACACAAATCCACCGGGCCCCGTACGATTTTCCCCACCCAGCGGCTTGCAGTGGATTTTAGAGACTGAAACACGGATCTAGGATGAATTATGCCGAAATCACCTCAATGGATAAGTGGAAATTTGACTGGATCAAACTGGTGAACAACCGGTGACCGGAAGAGGACTCAGTATTTACTTTGATTACTACATTTAAATCTACATTGACATTGGGGAGGTTGGGGCGCATCTTTTGCCGAAATTTGAACACAGGAAATTTCCAGCGCCGCCTGACTTTATCCAAACAATACATACATGCATATAGCGCCACTCAGAGTGCATTGCCGCCATGGCCGTGTGGCAAAGCCGCCTGCCCATAAAACAAAAGGTCTCGGGTTCGATACCCGGAGCGTGTAAATTTTCTTTGCCTTGACTAATTGTTTTTTTTGGTTTCTTCTTTTACCTTTCTGGATTTTTCATCGTGTATTTTAATGATCTTGCGTTTTATTTCGCATGGGAATGCATGTTAAACATGTATTGGGCCTATCCAGTCATACAGTCATCACTTCCTCCACATTCCTTATAAATTCCTGCCTTCTCCCCAACCATGCTTATTCGACATAGCGAACCCCAGTCGCCACCCGGCTTGTTTTACTTGTAATTCACTCTTAAAATTTATTAAACACTTATTTCAATTTTCAATTTGTGAAGCTGGTTGCCCAATTTTGGCCAATTTCTACGGTGCCCAGTTTGATCCAGCCTACTTTCCGCCTATCTATTGAGGCGATATCGGCATATTCATCTTAGATCCGAGTTACAGTCTCTAAAATCCGCAGCAAGCCGCTGGGTGGGGAAAATCGTACGGGGCCCGGTGCATTTGTGACCTAGGCTTTACCGACAGAGATATCTCTTCACTCACTCTTCATTAGTTCTTGGAGTTTCCTCATGTTTCCCCTTTGCTTGTTGCCTCCTTCCTTACAAATGTAATTAAAGTTAAAAAAGTTAAAGTTTGGGTTTATAGTCTGATATCAACAACGGTAGAGGTGTCATCCGACTTCACACTTATAACCCCAGTCTATCCTGAAACCTTTCAGTAGAACTCAGATGAGCTGCTCATTCAGCGCTACAATCTGAGCATTTCCAACCGGTACCCATTTATACTCCTGGGTGGAGAGAGGCCAGTAAGGCAAAGAGACCTGCCCAAAGTCTCACGCCAGCAGTGAGATTCGAACCCGGGATCCTCTGACCGCTAGTCGGAGGCCCGAACCACTACACCACCGTGACTCCTAATTGGTTGAACTCTCCCCAGAAGTTGGTATTGATGAAGTCTCGATCTCTCCTCTGGGAGGGGTGGCCACCTTTTCAGTATGTGAAGCACTTCTGAAAGTGAAATTTGTATGTTATTCCGGTGTAACAGGAATCAACGTCTTAGAATGCAAGACCGTCAAACAATAGCCCACTACATATTGTAAGGTTATATTCAAATGGTCATGGTCTCTATAGCCTAATATTCTGATCCCTCATGATCAATAAGACCAGACTTTGATTCCAGAGGACTTTGATTCCAGAGGACTTTTATCCCTGTCATACCGGCATCTCTTCGACCCCATGGAATGCCGGCAATAGAGTAAAGCAGGATTCCGCTGACATTGAATCAAATATGTTGATTGGATTTTAAAGTAATTCAAATCTTGGGGGATGGTAAAGTCATGAACATGATTGATCTAGTCCAGTATTCTGCGGAACCCTGTGTTAACTCTTACCAATAACATGGCAGACACCATCCTTCTTTCCAGTTGTTCTTTCGTTTCTAGTTCAAACTTGAAGCTCCTGAGGAGGTATTCTGTGAGGCGTTTGAGGCCCATCACCTCGACATTGGCTGTAATGTCGACAGCTGTCAGCTGAAAATAAATCAGTTTTGAATTTATAAAAGAACAACAAGACACTGAGTAAATACACTGGGTGAGGTCAAGTTTCAGGGTTGGGAAAGTGTTGGGTGTCGGTGTAACACTGTCACCAAGGTAACACTGTCGTAACACTTAAACTTGACCACCTTTGCTGGTGTTGAGTAACACCAGGGTTGAGGGAGGGAATCCCCAAGATTTTAACACTTGTGTAAGGAAGGTGTTACACTTTTGTTACACAAGTGTTACCCCAACCTGAGCTCAAGGCAGGAAAAGTGATACATACACAGGAGAAATGTACAGGTGTAACACCTACCCCTAGGGGTAGGTGTTTGGAGGTGGTCAAGTTTCTGGTTGTCAAGGTGTTGATTTCTGCATGTTTTGGTGCTGGCCTAGCCTACAACATGTACAACAACACTCACTCAATAGGCCGCAGCGATAATCTTAGGCCTAGGCCTAGGCCTAGCAGATGAAATAGGCAGGGTAGGCCTAGGCCTATGCATGCAGAACTCACCTGAAGGCAGCTTTGCCTAGGCCTAGCTGGTCTGTAGGCCTCAGCATTGGCCTGATCGCTGATACAGACCAGCTAGGCCTAGCAAGCCATTGAGCCAACCCCCAACCCACCCAAGGCTGGCCTACTGCCTCGGCCATCACCACTAAGCAAACAACTCAATCTAAATTTTAAGAAATAGGCTAATTATAATCTGATAATAAATAGGCCTACCACACACGTAGGCTACCGGTACAGAAAACAACAAAATTCACAAGTTCTCGCCACGCCCACGTCCACGCTCACGGTTTCTGCCAATTTTTCGAGTTCACGAAAACACCAAAATAATCCTTCTGAAGCGATTCAATCCAAAATGGTGCAGTCTATCATGAATTTTAGTTCATGTTTTGTCATGACATTGCATGAGGAATTATGAAATCGAGGAAAAACGATCGAATTTAAGCTGTTTTTATCATGTTTATAGCACACGCATGCACGTGGCATCCCGAGTGACGTGCTGTTGTGGCGGTCCGGTTTCCACGCCTGGTCGTGTTGTCACGGATTCCATCTCGGCCGCGCAATGCACAATCGGGAGTCTTCACGGTTCGTTTCGTTCATTAAATTAAATCTGCCCGCTTAAACGCGTTTAGCTGGTTTAAATCAGGCATTTTTTGACGAAGCGAGGAAAAATGGCGCCCGTTCAACTCCCTGTTTACACTCGTCGTTGCACACCAGTGTTACACCATACACCTGGTGTAACACCGGGTGTTACTCAAGGTGTTTCTTTGGAGTCTACCCGTAGTCGGTGTTTTGGGCTCGAGTAGGCCTCCTACACCGACACTACACCAACACCAACACCTAACACTTTCCAAACTATGAGACTTGACCTCACCCACTGTACTGTATCATCAGCCTGCCTTTGGTTGTTGAACAGGCCTTGAACTCCACGCTGTGGTTGACTGTTTTATGGACGTAGCCCTCTAGTAAAACACCGATGTCGTTGTAGGCCTTCCAGCAATCCGCTCTCTGCTCTCTGTGTTCAGTTAAAATAAACTTATTTCATGTCTTTTATAGGCCTAGACACCTAAAAAGGACCAGCTGAATGCATTGACAGAATTTTGTATTGTGATGGTACACTAGCGGGGAAAAAAGACAATTGAAAACACGTTGCTCTGTGCCTGGATGCAAAAATCAGCTTTTGTCACGGCCGTATGTACGGGTTGGGCTTCAGCTGAACTTTCATTAAAATCTGATTTTTTTTCAATGTTTCAAGCAAAGAGCAAGTCTGACATAAGCTAGGCTAAAGTCCGACCCGTGCATACGGTCCTTAAGGCTTCCTTTACATTGAAGTATACGGTATACGAAAACGCCGGTTAACAATGGCTTCACGGTGGTGAATCCTCGGGAAGCCTTTGTTAACCGGTGTTTTCGTATACCGTATACTTCCATGTAACGGAAGCCTAAGGCCCCGATTACATAGTATACATTATAAGAAAACGCCGGTTAACAAAGGCTACAAATGGATTCACGACCGTGAAGCCATTGTTAACCGGCGTTTTCGTATACCGTGTACTTCTATGTAATCGGGGCCTAAAGGCTTCCCTATGGTCTAGTATGGTTAATGCAAAGAAATACATGTAACCGGGACCGAAAATTAAAGTTCGTTATTCAGGGGTTGTTCACTATTCAGAGGTGTTCACTGACGGAGGTTTTACTGATATATTTTTTGCTGTTTTCAGTCGTTATGTGTTATCAAATATAACATAAATCTAACTGCTACATTTTCTTTGGATATTTATTCTTCTATTCTGTGTTCCACACGAGAGATTTCAGGTGGTATAGTGCAAACATATCCTCTTCTTGCCATCAAAGAGGTCATGGGTTCAACCCCAGTCATGCCTGTTATTTTATCATGTCATAGTGAGAGCGACCTCTCAGCATTTTTAAGCCTCTCTGTATTGAATTTTACGGTGTTTTCAAAGTGTTAGGAGAATGCAGGTAGAGGTCTCATAACCTCATGAAGGTCCCCAAAATGCTTGCCTGATACGTACTTCAACGAGACCTAGTTTTCAGCATACATTTTCTCTGCAACCACCACCCCACCCAATATAGTGTGAAATTTCTTCAAGTAGAGGACTTCCCCAAGATGATACAGGTCTGCTTAAAAACATCTGAAACAGTGAAGGTCCTAGAAATCAATCATGTCTATAGGTACGGTACGTGTGCGGGTCAATCGATGGCCGTCATTGTTTCATTATCGCAATGCCCTGATTTTTTTTTCAGACTTAAAATAATTTCAATGTGACTTTTGTCATTTAACATGTTCAACATCCACTCGAGGGATATATAAGGCGAGCGTTATCATGTTTGATTCTAGTTCATTTAGGTGTGGCAATAGACAATATTCTGATATGGTCTCTGTATATCTCTTGAAGGAACGCCTGCTGTCATCAGCACAGTTTAAAAGTTTCAACTGGTGTTCTTTGAGTTTTTCAAAAGTGGATTGTACTGACTATAGTCATGTGACCAGCTGCTGCTGCTGCTGAGAGTAATGACAATTAAATTACGAACATTGATAACCAGGGTACATTTATGTCACCAGCTCCATCAAAGCTGCGTGACACGCTTACGTCGTGAGCACAATTTACAAGTGCTCTTTGAGTTTTTCAAAAGTGGATTGTTGGACTAGTCATTTGACCAGCTGCTGCTGCTGCGAGTAATGACAATTATTTTACTAACATTGGTGGCAAGCCAAGATTACGTTTATACGACCAGCTCCAAGCCGAGTGACGCACTTTTAGTCGTGGGAATTGTGAGCAAGATTTCTCCTCAATGGTACAGGTCAGTGAATACTTTCAAAACTTTTTAAAAAGCATTAAGTTTTCATGCTGAAATATTATTTTTATTTGTGTATATACATGTAAATACTATTTGAGGTTTGGCCCCTCAAATAATTCTTTTCAGCACAAAATACCGTGTATATTTCGCTCACTGGGTGAGCTTCAGTCATTAGGCTGCATCCATTGTCGTCCGTTATACAGCAGGGTACGTTTTGCTGTTTCAGTACACCTGGTGAGCTATTATTAGCGGTACTTCCACCTATCCGAAATCCCCGGGTTTTTTAGACCCGTGTCTTCCCCGGGCTTTTCAATACATTGCAATTGCATGGCGGCGAGCTCGCCGTGTCTATTAGACACGGCAAAAAATAGGTGTAGGCCTATGTAAGAAACCCGTGTTTGACACGGGGTTTTCGATAGGTGGAACTGCAGCTTATATCACGTATGTCGTCGGCATCCGTTGGCATCTTGAAAAGAATCTCATGTCACAGTTGTTATACATGTACAACTCTCTTGTGTTTTGGAGTACTATAAATAACAGCATGGGACTTTTTCGCCGTTTGAAACACCTCGGTTGCTCGTCAGGACTGGATTCTGATTTGTGTACATCGCTTTCCGTGGTGGATATGGGAAGTTATATACTGTGGTGTCGGAGTTATGCCGGACTGGGGGCGGTCAGGCCGCGGTCAGGCCTAGCCGTACTTTTAGGGAAGGTATGGCCCAAACAAAAATGATTTGGTATCGGGGCATGTCTCAGGATCATTCATATCCGCCCACACCACAATTTCTGTCCATAGGCCCAACCCCAAATTCCCCAGAACCAATGGGTGGATATCGAGTCGAATCCGGCATAACTCCGACACCACAGTATATGTGCAAAAAAAACGTTCTGTCAAAAGAAGATATATTATTCTTTAGCTCACCTGGGGTGAGCTCTTGTCGTTGGTCTGCGTCCGTTGTCGTCTGTCGTCGTGGTCCGTTAGCAGGGCACGTTTCGTAACCGCTGGAGCTATTGATCTGAAACTTGGTACATATATGTGACCTGGCACGGCAAAATGAGTCGGAATGCGCACATAAGAAGACCCAACATGTCCCAGGTGACACCAACGGTTCGCTGATTTCAGGATTGTCTGCCCATTGTGAAATTTGACTTGGTCGATTTCTGTGGTTGCTGTCTGGTTCCACCTTCGGTCTTCTTCTGTGCGACTTCCGACTCATTTTGCTGTGCCGGGTCACATATAACCCTAGGTCAGATGACCTATGACACCAAGTTTCGGTCCGATTCGACTCTTAGTTTGGCCACCAGGTGGCAGAAACCAAAAACACAAAAAGTTCAATAACTCCTGAACTAATGACTGGATCACCTCCAAATTTTTATCATAGGTGTATCTAATGAGGGTACATTACATATATAACGGGTTTTTGGTTTGACCTACTTACTTTTCAAGGTCACAGAGGTCAAAGTTCAAAATTTTGCCTTTGAGTGGCATGTAACCACAGGTGCTATTGGCCTGAAATTTGGTACATATATACCCCTAGGTCAGATGACCTATGACCCCAAGTTTTGGTCCGATTTGATTCTTAGCTTGGCCACCAGGTGGCGGAAACCAAAAACACAAAAAGTGCAATAACTCATGAACTAATGACTGGATCCTCTCCAAATTTTTATCATTGGTGCTTCTAAGGAGGATACATGACATAAGTAAGGGGTTTTTGATTTGACCTACTTTTCAAGGTCACACAGAGGTCAAAGTTCAAAATTTAGTCATTTGGTTGCGCGTTTCGTAACTGCCAGGGCTATTGACTTGAAACTTGGTACATATACACCCCTATGTCAGATGACCTATGACACCACTTTTCGGTCCGATTCGATTCTCCGCTTGGCCAGCAGGTGGCCAAAACCAAAGCTCAAAGTCCAGTAACTCCTGAACTGGAACTGGATTTTCTCCAAATTTTCATCAAGTGCATCTACCATGCTAACGCGGATACATGTACATGACCCTGGAACATTTCGATTTAACATTTGTCATTTGTTTTTCTGGTACATTCACCCAGGTGAGCACATGGTCCATGGACCATTTCATTTGTAGAAACAGGCAGGTGTCCATTCTCTGCCATTAATGGACAAACATAGACCTACTAGAGTACTTACTAGTAGATTTATTTCCCCAAATACATCATATCACAACATCACTTGAATGCATGGTGTCCTGACAATGCCTGACTCACCAAGGTTTAACGACCCCGGAACCGAAACTTGTTTAATCAGGTCTTTATTTCAAAACACTTCCCTTGAGTTCCAAACATCCATGCTTTACATCAGCTCGTAAAAACTGAAACAAGTTTGTTCCCATCACTAATTGTCTAGTAATTACATTGCTCATCTGTGGTGAAGTGAGCATACGTAATACGTGATGTCTATCGTTATTTGTATATAGGTACCCTTTATTTTGACCTTGAGCAGGACTCATCTGGAGCATTTTAAATTATCATTGTTCTGATGTTGGTTTAGGCCCAGATGAGCACATGTCAGTCTGTGGACCATTTCATTTTGGTTCGTCTGTGGTGAGCCTGTGCAATAATGTGGCTGGGACGATGGAGTCAATGCCATTGGCAACTTTCAAGATCAGAATAAAACTCAAATGTGTGATATTAACAGGTCTTCATTTATTTGCGTGTCTACACACTCGGACCAGCTACACCTATACATGTGTATCATGGCTGCCTGGCAGCCATCTTTAAAAAATGGACTTTGCTTCACATGAACAAGAGCAGGTAAGTTTGTTACTTGTGTGAGTTTGTGTCTGGATACTCTCTTCTATTTTTAAAACCATGAATATGACCCTGGAACGTTTCTAATTTACATTGTCATTCATTAGTCTTGTCGGTTTACACCCAGGTGAGCACATGGTTTGTTGATATTTTCGATTTGGCTCACTTGTTATGAGCGTATGCGATATGGTGATGTTTGTTGTAATTCGTACTAGGTACCCTTTATTGTGACCATGAGCACAACCCTGGAGCATTTCTAACTTAACCACGTTAACCCTTTATTGTGACCATGAGCACGACCCTGGAGCATTTCTAACTTTAAACCATGTTAACCCTTTATTGTGACCATGAGCACGACCCTGGAGCATTTCTAACTTTAAACNCACGACCCTGGAGCATTTCTAACTTAACATGTTAACCCTTTATTGTCACCATGAGCACGACCCTGGAGCATTTCTAACTTAACATGTTAACCCTTTATTGTCACCATGAGCACGACCCTGGAGCATTTCTAACTTAACATGTTAACCCTTTATTGTCACCATGAGCACGACCCTGGAGCATTTCTAACTTAACATGTTAACCCTTTATTGTCACCATGAGCACGACCCTGGAGCATTTCTAACTTAACATGTTAACCCTTTATTGTCACCATGAGCACGACCCTGGAGCATTTCTAACTTAACATGTTAACCCTTTATTGTCACCATGAGCACGACCCTGGAGCATTTCTAACTTAACATGTTAACCCTTTATTGTCACCATGAGCACGACCCTGGAGCATTTCTAACTTAACATGTTAACCCTTTTGTTACTGGCATGTATGGTCACCGGTTAACAGGAAAATTTGTCCCCGGATAATTCGTCCCCGGAAAATTAGTCCCCAAGGAGAATTCGTCCCTGGAAAATTCGTCCCCGAGGAAATTTAGTCGTAATGAATAGGTTAAAATTGTCATTTGTCTTGTCAGTTTACCAGGTGAGCACATGGTCTGTCAACGTTTTCAAGTTGTGATGAGCATCATGGCATCTCTCGTAAAGGCACCTTTTATTTTGACCATGAGCATGACCCTGGAGTATTTCAAATCATTATCATTCACTTCTCTTGTCAGTTTACACCCAGGTGAGCACATGATGGTCCGTGGACATTTCGAGTTTGGCTCACTTGTGGTGAGCATATGAAATACCGTGATAAGCGTCATAATTTCTATCAAGGTACCCTTTATTTTGACCATGAGCATGACCCTGGAAGTATTTCAAATTGTTGTCATTGTAATTCATTTGTCCTTTCGGTTAGGCCCAGGTGAGCACATGGTCTGTGGACCATTTCATTTTGGTTCACCTCTGGTGAGCCTATGCCATACCGTGACATCTGTTATCGTGAACACAGGTGGCATGTTTCTTCACTCTTTGATGTGGAACTGTGAAACTTGGTTTGCGGGTACCTTGTGGAAAAAAATATATTTTTATACCATCATTCCATTACACCAGGGGCCGTATGCATAAAACATCTTAAGTGCAAATTTTCCCTTAAATCTAAGAATTTCTCTTAAGTTTTGTCCTAAGCATTACCCTTTTTTATCGTGAACACGGGTGGCATGTTTCTTCACTCTTTGATGTGGAACTGTGAAACTTGGTTTGCGGGTACCTTGTGGAAAAAACTATGGGCCGTATTCTAGAACGTTCCTTACCATTAAGGTCCACCTTTAATCTATTGTTCTCGATGGTTTTACAATAGACTTAAGGTCGACCTTGACGTTAAGGAATGTCCTAAAATACCACCCTATATTCTTACACCATCATTCCATTACACCAGGTGAGCACATTTGCCCTGACCATTTCATGTTATGCCCCCCCCTCATCGGTTCCCAGGGAGGGAACCAAGGCCTATATGTAGGCCTCTTTAAAGGAGCTTGACGTCCAAGTTGTAAACAGTGGCCAGCAAACTAGTTTTATTCCTTCGTGAAGGTGGCAGCACCAGTAGCGCCGGGTGATCGTTAGACTGGTGCCCGGTCCATTGCAACTCACTCACGATATTCACATCAGTACAAATCACCGACAATAGGTGGCAGCACCGCAGGCGTCGCGTGGATAGAGAACCAGTGAGTGAGTGTTTACAACTTGGACGTCCAGCTCCTTTAAAGTCTAGTTCACACTGCAGGCGTGGTGCGACGCGGTGTGGTTTGCACCTAATTGTTTCCACTGTGTAAGCCTATAGCTGTTCACACTTGCGATGCGGTAAGAAGGCTGTAATCCTTTGTTCAGGTCGTGCCGCGTCGCACTGTGCCTGCAGTGTGAACTAGGCTTTAGGTGGCTGCAACAACACCCTATTTTATGAGGAAGACTGTGATGTGACCTGTACCCACGTCTTACACCCAATCAAAAGAAACAAGGCAGGCGTAGACAAGTTTGATTCCAGGTCTCAATAAAATATAATGTGTAGGTCGTTGTATCTCCTATCGTGATGCCCTGAGATAGTTTGGGTCAACAAGGACTTGATTTTGTGCCCATCCCTTGTTTCTTGCCCTTCATTGGTGAAAAGTGGAACTAGATCCAGGCCGAGGAGATCAGAAGTCGAGGGTTTGTTGCCTGATGGTGATATCTCTTGACCTGTCACGACGATAGGCCTATAGCGGGCCATCATGATATCTCTTTATCTATTTTCACCATGCTGAAAGCGAGCGTAAACATGCTGTATTCCAGTCATGCCAGGCACGGATCCAGATGGGGGGAGGGGGGTTGGGGTCATGACCCTCCCCTACTCGCCACCACCAATTGTTTAAAAAAAAAATAATTTCAAAAAAAGAAGCAAAAAAAACCGCAAGAATAAAGCTTCTGTTTTGATACTGACACGACAGGAAATCGCATCTATATGTCAAAAAATTTCTGGTGGAGCCCCTCCACACTGCCCGTCAGCGCCCGCCTGCAATGACCAGCGGGCCTTACACCCCTCTGCCAAAAATCCTGGATCTGCGCCTGCATACCAGTTCTCAATGAAGTATTTGCATAGGTCTGTTATGACCATTTTTAGCCCGCTTGGCCGCAAGGCCCAGCAGGGCTTATGCTGTGGTTGGGGTCATTGAGTGGTGGTCTGTCGTGCGTCAGTCCGTACGGCGGTCCGTACGGCGGTACGTCCGTAAACTTTTGGTTCGTTAGCGCTCTAGCGCCTTTATTTTTTGACGAATCTTTTTTGTCTTTGGTAGGTGTATATATGGGCCTAAGATCTAGGTCGAGTTCGATTTTGACCACAGTTGGATTCCTATTTTGGCCTCCAGGGGGCGTTTTGTGAAAAATTTCAAAGGGCTATATTTTAATAATGGTTTGAACTATCACGTTGAAACTTTGTACACGTATACCTCTAGGATATAGCAACCTACAGACAAAATTTTCGTGAAGTCTGATTCTTGACTTTGCCACTAGGGGGCCAAAACCAAAATCACTGAAAGTATTGTTTCTCCCTTCCCAAGAGACGGATCTTTGTCATATTTTTATCATGGGTATATCTAATAGGGGTGCATAAGATATAGTACTCAAGTTTTTAATTTGACCTACTTTTCAAGTTCACAGAGGTCAAAGTTTGCCTGAAATTACGAAATTGGCTCTTTTTGTAACGGTTTGACCTATTGCTTTGAAACTTTGCACGTATCTACATGTACCTCTAGGCTGAAACAACTCAGATGAATTTTCGGCAAAATTTGATTCTTGACTTTGCCACTAGGGGGCCAAACTGCTTCAAGCCAAGCGGGCACAGTGCCATTGGCACTATTTTTTCTCCTATCGTGATGGCCTGAGATAGTTTGGGTCAACAAGGACTTGATTTTCGACCATCCCTCGTTTCTTCCCCTTCACTGATGAAAAGTGAAACTAGACCCAGGCCGTGGAGGTGTGAAGCCGAGGGTTTCTGATATATCTTGGCCTGTGATGGGGATACATGTAGGCCTACAGCAGGCCATCATGATGAGATCCCTTTATCTATTTTCACCACACTTTGAGAGGGCACTTTCCGATGTCCTGGATAGTCTCAAGTGTTCATTGACGTATTACTCTGGTTATCGGCCTCTGCGAGCCACAAAGGGCATGAGGCTATCATTGGCATGAGTCATCTCTGACCATCTAGGTACCGGTAGGCCTATTTTGTTTATACCCTGGGTGGGGTCACTCAGTTTGGGCAAGGAAGCTTAGTCCAAGTCCTCTAATGTATTCAGATAGAGCATGATACATTTTGCACAACGCTAACGTCGGTGAAAGTAACACTTCCTGAATGGGGAGCGCCAATTGGTCACGTGAGTCTGATAGAGCAGACGTGACACCTACCTATAGAGGCTCATTGTTCGAGAGATGCGGTTCACCAAGCACGGCCAATCACACCTTGAATCGTCATGAATAATAGGTGGCGTCGGTGTACTATCAGTTCAAACCCACGCGTATTTTCTCGCGTGGTCTGCGTGATCGGGGTTCCCTATTGAATGCACATGTGTGAGAACTGAGCTAGGCCTACACAATGATGGCTCCTTGTTCCCTATTAGCCTAGCGCATGTCAACGGGTATTCGAAAACCCTGGATACTGGATACTGGCAAGTGGAGAATGGAGAGCGTCATTGTTCTCCGCGACCTGGATCAACATCCCATCTAGGATATTCAGTAACAGGTATAACTCCAGAATACAGAAGGCAGTGCTGTGCTGGTCAGTCTTTTTGGCCCTGGTGTTGATTGTTTGTAAAAAAATTTTGTCCGCACCAATGGTGCATGTTCTACTTGTTGGAAAAAATAAATTGAAATTGAAATTAGGGTGCCAAAGTGTGGCCCAGACTTTTTCACATCAAACTGTATGGAAACAGCATTGCAGAGACGAAAATCCACTGCGTACAATACCGTTCCCAATTAAGGGAATAAGGAAAATTTAGGCCACCACCTTGTGGAGGTTTTAATTGGGCTTCAATGGGAAAACATTGGATTTCTGGCACATTTTGCAGACAGGGCTGGGCAGACCAGAAGTTGGACGAGCCATGAAGAAATTGTGCCATGGGGGGACTAGATGTCAAATATTGAGAGGGAACATTGCGTCCTGATTGAGGCTATTCGAAAACCCTGTTGTTAATGTAGGCTCATCGCCAGTGATATATGTGAATCCATGTGGCGGAGAATAATGACGCTCTCCATTGTCCACTCTCCAGTAGCCTATCCAGTATCCAGGGTTTTCAAATACCCCATATCAATGTTGCGACTGGAAGCAACTACAGTGGAACTTGTCACATTGAACACCTTGGTACTTTGAACAAACTGCCTACATTGAACACTTTAAAATTCCTCGCCAGATCTAACAGTAAAGGATCACCTAGTACGGTGACCCTTGGTACATTGAACACCTCCTTACAATGAACGCTTTTGAAATTCCCCGTGAGTGTTCAATATAGACAGGTTCCACTGTACCAGCAATGGCGTTTCCGGCAACGGTGGGCGACTGGCTGGAAACAGCAGCAACTGATCAGACGCTCAAACAGGCCAATGTGTGCGCCCCAGCAACGCTATTGGTTGCCAACCGTTGCCGCTAGTTCCAGCCAGTTGCTCATGTTCTACTCGTTGCCGACCATTGCTTCTAGTTCTCTTCAGTCGGTGTCGATGTGCGTGCTCTGGCAATGAATTTCCTTTGTTTGTGGAGCACACATGATCATGTGATGGAATCAGGTGACCCACAAAATGACTCCCCGAGTGGTCTGTTCGGAAGACATCGACAATTTCTGTGTAGCATTCAGTTCAGTTGCCTGTTCGATCTGCACCGCGCTTCAGATTGTTCAGATTGAAGACTGGATTGTGCCACTTGTTGCCGCAATGACCAGTTGTAACCAATGTGCACCTGTTCCACGCACATCGATAGCGACTGATACGTTCAGTTGCTTCCAGTCACAAGGTCGATGTGCGCTAGGCTTTAAGCCAGCAACACACAGACGAATAATGCTCAGACGAATTTGTCGTAGCTTAATTTGGGGCGTACAGTAGCTGATTTTGCTACGCCACCATTTCGGCGAATTGTCTGGGGACGAATTTTCCGAGGACAATTTGCTGTAGGGGACGAATTACCCAGGGACGAAATGTCTGGGGACCAATTGTCCGGGGACAAATGTTCCTCTAAGGCCCCGATTACATAGAAGTATACGGTATACGAAAACGCCGGTTAACAATGGCTTCACGGTCGTGAATACTCGGGAAGCCTTTGTTAACCGGCCTTTTCGTATACCGTACACTTCTATCAAAAGGAAGCCTACCGACAATCCCTAGGTTGCACTTGCACTGAATAGTACCTATCTAAAAAGAAATAGTTTGTGTATACTGGTGTAACCCAGTGTCAAAAGAATCAAATCAACCAGACACAACTTCAGGAGACAGATTAAACAAATACAAGCCTGGTGGCAACTGGGGTTCGCTATGTCGAATAAGCATGGTTGGGGAGAAGTGAGGAATTAAGGATGTGGAGGAAGTTATTATGACTGTAATGATGATGACTGGATATGCCTAATACATGTTTTACATGCATTTCCATGCGAAATAAACGCAAGATCATTAAAATACACGATGAAAACCGAAAGGTAAAAGAAACAAAAACAAAAAAATCAGTCAAGGCAAAGAAAATTTATCCGCCCCCGCGTATCGAACCCGAGACCTTCTGCTCCATGGGCAGGCTGCTTCGCCACTCGGCCATGGCGACTATGCCCTCTGCGCGGCGCTGATATGCATCCCGATATGCATGCATGTATTGTTTGGATATGTCAGGCGGTAGTCCGAACGTCTTACTCGTATTGCTATTTTTAGCCCATGCTGGCCGCAATATGCAAATGAGCAACAGGAGGCAGTGTTCGGACCAGTCAGGCGGCACTGGAAATTTCCTGTGTTGAAATTTCGGCAAAAGATGCACAATCGTTAACCTCCCCAACGTCAGTGTAGATAAATATGTATCAAAATAAATGTATGAAAATAAGAAACATTTTTTGTATCAAAGACTGACGAAAACAGTGCGATTGTATATAAAGTACCGGTACATTACGAACTACATCGCGCATGCATATTAGGCCTAATATGTGAAGAAATAGTCCCTCCGCGGTGTATTGATTGACGACCAGGTCACGGAAACGCAAGGATAATGACTTCTCAACTCCTGACCGGTAACTGCTTTAAAAATCGTGTCTAATCGTGCGCATTACATAAAATAGCTCCCAATAATAGCTATTGACAACATTGTCCATGTACGTATTTACATTTTTAGTACAGTTTGCAAACGTTTTAAACACCATTTTATCTACCGCCCAGACTCCCGTCTGGCCTCCCTATTAAAATGTCTAAAAATAGATTTAGAAATCGCCGAAATTTGTACCTTTCCTGACGTTTGTTCGTACTGCCCAACCAATCAGGTCGACAGCTAATGGTGGCCTATCACAAGACGGAATATGCCCGGGGGAATATGACATTCAAACACCGCAAAAGAAGGCCGTAAACGTCAAGTAAAGCTTGATTACGTCATACAAATGCCTTGGAAAAGTGGTGTGAAAATAGGGGTCCATATGGCCGCAGCTAGCGCTCGAAGCGGCTCCATAGCGAACCAATATCGGCCAAACTCGTACCCTTTGTATTTTGGGGTCCTTGATTTGATGGCACAGTGTGAAATCTCTGGATAATTTCTCCAGGATGGTACAGGTCAGCACGAACATCTGCTGGGACAGTGCGAAGGTTCTCACAATCAAAAAGAAACTCTTGACAAAGATATAAATTACGTGTTGAGGTCAAATCGATGCCGTTATTGTCTCACTTATCGCATGTCCTGTTTGAAAGTCAAGAGGTGTCTGTGAAGTTCAAATCCAAACTCTCAGCACAAAAACATCTTGAAATATCAGGGACTTTTCCTTCTGACTATGCTCAATCAGATTAAGACTTATACTGTACCCCACCCAGGTATGGCACGACGTCACCCACCAGCCATGGAGGATTTCCTTTATGGCTAAGTTACTGGCATTAGGCCTCCGTGCTGGAAGTTAAAGCAATGTAGGTTTGTGGGATGCAAGACCAGTGGGTGTGGTCAGTAGGCCTACGGGTACTTGGATAGGTTACCAGGGCGTATAACACACGTGCCGACATTCCCTCGACAGACTCTGGAATGGGTACTGAGACACATTGTCATGATTGTGGCACCGAGTTACTCAAGGACAAGTCAGATTTGTCCAAAGTGGGAAATGGTGTGCTGTACCCTCAGTTTTCTGGCATTTACTCCTAATCCGTCAGCCGTGGAGGTTTTCTTTTACTTTATGGCTTAATGATTGGAATGTTGGCCTCCAAGCTGGAAATTATTTAAGCAATGTAGTACTTGGATGTGTGGCTGGCAGTGGGTATACTGGTATAATACAGGGCTAGGTCTGAAGGTGAAGTGATATGTGGGGTTGAATTGAAACCATCGAATGACCTATCATGTGGTTGAGCAGTAGGTGGTGAGTTTAGTATCGGTAGCTTCTAGTGGCACTGTGGCTGAGTGGTATACTTGTCACCAATAAGCACGGGGTTCAAGTTGAATCGCCACCTGGTCGAGTTACCAGGAACTAGCAGACGTGACAAGCACTCGGCTATCAAGGCTCCTGGGTCAATCGATGGTCCGTCATTGTCTCACTTATCATGATGTTTTGTATGTCGGCTGATATCATGCTTCACATTCTTGTTCGTTCACGTGGCGTCCATTTTCTTTCAGTGGTGGATTTAGCATGTGCACGGTGCATGCTCACCTCGTCCCCAGGATCTAACTCGAAATTTCTTCTGCTTTTGCCTTGGGATGAGGTCATTTTCGGCTTCGGTCGTTAGACCCCTGGATTCACTTCCAAGATTCTTGGCACCTCGTCCCCAACGCTTATTTCAACCTCGGTTACAGTAAATGATTGTAAAAAAACATATTTTCATGAAACTGTATTATGAACACTTATGTCTATCATCAGAAAGAATGTTTGCTATGATATGAAAAATAAAATAAAATAGGCCATATTTTAATCCATTTTCCTGGATATTTCAAATTTGGTATGACATCAGGCCGATAGCCAGTCACAGCCGAGGTATTCGGTTCTGAAGCCAGGGCTTAACAAGCCAACGTTAAGCCCTGGGAACGAGGTTGGGTGCATGCCTCCCCCCCCCCTGCATTTTTGCAGAGGAATGTTTTTTCAAGACTTGTACTCATGATAAACGTGTCGGTGTAACGTCACTGCTTCTTTTACTCTACCCACAGGGGCTGAATAGCTCATTGCCGCAGCCACAGTATTTATTATATGAATAATAGCTGGTCGATGTTTATCACTCTAGCCCAAACAAAATTGCATTAGGTATTGCCTTTATGAACAATGTATCGCAGGGCTTTCCAANCGCCGGAGGCGCGATGTATCTTCCGGAAAAGGGGGGGTCTGGGGGTCCTCCCCCAGAAAATTTTTTTCCCAGAAGCCCTGAGATGCGATTTCCTGGCACCTGAGGCAGAATTTCGGCACCCCAGCCACCTCAATTTTTTCCGTCTTTTTGCGCACACACGCAGAAATTGGGTGAGATATGGGGGAGCAGTACGGAACACCACACATCGGCCATTTAAGCAGAAAACGTCGAATTGAATAAACACTACACAAAAGAGTCAACCAACTTCTAGTCTGTTTAATAGGCCTACATCAAATCATGTCACCAATTCAGCAAACGCCAAACCAACACACACACAGCCTTTTCAATCATGCCGATTACGGAGAAGAAATCCCAGGAAAATGCCAGTGAAACGCAATTGATTGCAGGCTGTATACCGCGCTGTAACACACTACACTGTAGCGCTTGTCAGGCATGCGCAGTAGAACCTCCAGCCAATGTGTCATTATGACGTCACATGCGCCCGCGCTATCGGAAAGGTAGTGGAATGGATGGTGCAATTTTGCGGTTCTCGTCTGCGTCTCGTACGCCTATGTCCGCATTGACACGTAGGATTCCCGGTTCACTATGACTGATGGAGTGTTGCGTATGAGCCCTGACGATGTAATATGATAGTTAATGCTTGTGCAAATGATTTATATGAGATGTGAGCGACGGTTCGACGTGTGTAGGTGAAAAGGTTTTTGGCTTGGCGGGAGGAAAAATCGACCTGGCGGCATATTTTTCGGCTTGGCGCTAATCACTTTGATGGCTCTGCAGCTTGGCGGTGCGCCAAGGCGGTTACTGGGGTTGGAAAGCCCTGAATGTGTGTGTGTTTGTCTGTCTGTTGTGTGTCCATCTGTCCATCCACTAGTTGCACTCTGTACACTGACTCGGTCAGTCAGCCACTTTTCTGTGGATTTGGGATTGGGTCACTACACAATAAGTCAAATGATTTTGATTTTCCATGATGGCCGCCACAGCCACCATCTTGAATTAGCATATCGCGCATTTTTTCTTAGTCACCAGCCAATCATGAACCGTTTTGGTCTGGGTGTTAGAAGCTATTGATTTCAGTTGCACTGTGATATTCAATATGGCTGCTACAGCCACCATTTTGAATTTACATTCCACCCGGTGACTCAAGATCGCCATTTCCAGTCCTGGAAGAATATCACACATCTTCAACTGAATGAACGATGGGGTAGGGGTAGGCCTGCTGCTCATGACAATGTGTCATTTTTTGGTCTCAATTATTTCAACAATAAGAAAGAATTTCAGATAATTTGGTATTTTTTCATACATTTATTCTGAAATTGCATTTTGCACCCCAGCATTATTATTCCCTTGCCCCCTCCCCCACCATTTCAGGAACCTGGATTTGCCCTCGGGGAGAACACCACTCTTCTCTTGTAGGAAAGCCAGCTGTTGTGAGCAGAGCGTACAAACCGTCAGGGACTGGGTGGACTGGTCCTACTGGTGACTCTCTCCAACAGTGGATTCAAGTGCCTTTCATCGTGAGGTCTTATTAGAACTAGTCAAAGTGACTGCTCCTGCCGAGAAAGATTTGTCGTCCAAGATGGCACAGGTCAGTACAAAGGAACAAGAAAATATTTTCTGTGAATATGGGACAACAGATTTTCAAATGCCAGGAAAATGAATATTCTGCATCGTATTTCTTTGGATGAGGGCTCCAAGTCCCTTTTGCCACTATGAGATCTCTCCAGGGACTGGGTGGACTGGTCCTACTGGTGATCTCTCCAACAGTGGATTCAAGTGCCTTTCATCGTGAGGTCTTATTAGAACAAGTCAAAGTAACCGCTCCTGCTCCTGCCCAGAATGATATGTCCAGAATGGCACAGGTCAGTAAAAGCAACGCCACTAATTCATTTTAATCTCCTGATTAAATCACATCCACAGCATTTATCAAAACTGTCTATTGTCAATATTTATATATATGTAAGAAAAAAATATTTTACTGTGAATTTGGTGATGTAGATTCTGAAATACTGTGTACTACTTCTGGATGAAGGCTTGAAGCCTCTTTTACTTCTGTGGGTTAACAAGAATTTCCATGATTTCTGTGAATTTGGTACTACAGATTCTGAAATGGATGTGGACTACATGTATTTGATAAGGGCTCCAAGCCTCTTTTACTTCTGTGGATTAAGCCCTCCCCATCCCAAATCCCGAACTCACTCCTGGTAATTTATTTCCATTCTTCCAAGCCTGAGAATAAGTGGGTGACAAGGACATTGTCGGGCACCAAACTGTCATTTGTCAGGCACCAGGCAGTTCATGACTAAATTGAACAATACTCCATCAGTGGCACAGGTTGTTG
This sequence comes from Notospermus geniculatus, assembly GCA_002633025.1. Classification (NCBI taxonomy): domain Eukaryota; kingdom Metazoa; phylum Nemertea; class Pilidiophora; order Heteronemertea; family Lineidae; genus Notospermus; species Notospermus geniculatus. Next base: position 18,276 of record NMRB01003897.1, on the reverse strand, counting down.
AAATCAAGGGTGGGGAAGTTTGTTGTTCATTTGTTTTTTTTGGGGGGGGGGAGGCCCTACATTTTTTTATCTTTGATAAATCAGAGACTTAATATTCAAAACTCCCAAATAGTTAAAATAAATCTTTTAATTTGTTTGCAGCATCTCTTCAAATCTGATTGGTCGGTCTTTCCGTGACATCACCAGCGCCACCTGCACACGGTAAGGGTGTGATTTGGTGAGCTAACTTCTGATACACTGAATGACTGTTCAAATTGCATCAGTCAGTGACATGGCTCAGACATTTGGCACTTGGCATTCTTGGAGAAAAAATGCTCGATCAAGGACAGCTACCACTTCTCAGTTCAGAAACTTGGGTCAATGTCATCGCGTTGTAATTCATTTAAGTGTGCGACGCTGGAGGATTTTATGAATGTGATGCCATGGTTACGTTTTATGACGTCATCATTGACCAGAATTCCAGACTATCATTAGTTCACTTGGAAAAAAACACTTTCACCAAGAAGTCATTGCTGCTTCTTTTTCGAGGTCATTGTGCTATCATCTTGACTCACTTTTACCATGAGAAGAAAGTGTTGCATGTAACGCCAGGAATTCAACACACTTTTTTGGGATCAATTTAGACTTCTTATTAAAAATTTTTACGTACGCCTAATTTATCTTTTATTCTCTGTATCTTTTAATTTATCTAATTAAATTTCTAATTTAATTTCTAATTTCTAATTTCTAATTTAATTTCTAATTTAATTTCTAATTAAATATCTAATTTAATCTAATTTATCTTTTATTCTCTGTATCTTTTATTCTCTGTATTCTCTGTACTTATTCTCTGTACTTATGTATAACATAAAACTGTTTGGGTTCGGAGATTGTTTGGACTACTCGCAGGGTACTTGTGGACGCCTCGTTTAAACACGGGTCATTGAACCATCTTTTTTGAAGATGGGGATTTGGCCTAGTGGTTCAAGGCGTGTGCCCCTGAGTGCTGGCGATTGATGCCATATGCGAGGGTTCGTGGGTTCGAATCTGGTAGGAAGCAATGTCTTTCACCTTAGAAACCCGATTTCTATTTCTTATTCTCTGTACAAGTACAGTTAGCTCTATGTGATATTTTTTTGACATTTCGTGATTATTTGGAAAAAAATATAAAGTAGTGTCCATTATCTTATGGTATGATAATCTCCTTTCTTCTCTTGTAGGAAAGCCAGCTCTTGTGATCACTGTGTCAGCTACTGGATTGACTCTTCCTCCTGGGGCCCTGATTTCTCCACAAGTGGATTGTATAAAAGTGCGGTTGTGAAAACTTGTCATGGATGAGTTACGGGATGCTGCTGCCAGGGGTGATGATGATGATTCCAAATCAATTTTGAAATCATCAAATGTTGCTGATGCTGACTCTTCAACTGTTGATGAAGGCACGCCAGATAGGGTAGCTGCTGCTGCTGCTGCCGCTGAGGGTGATGATGATTTTTCCACCTCGGGTTCGGAACCATCCAGTAATGATGCTGACTCTTCAAGTAGGGATGATTCTTATAATGACTGGATTGCAGAAATATCAATGTGTGATGAAGACACACCAGAGATAGTGGCTGCTGCTGCCAGGGATGATGATGAAGAAATCCAGAGGTTACTCGAGGCAGGATCATCAATCAATGCCAGAAACAAAGTTGGGCGGACAGCGTTGATGATTCTTGCAGGGAAGGGTCGTAAACACATGGTGGAATGTCTTATCAAAGAAGGAGCTGACGTCAGCGCTAAGGATTGAAAAGACTTTTCAGTCTTTTCTAGAGTTTCAGATTGTAAAGTTCCACTTGAAAAAGACCCCGGTTGGGGTCGAAAATTCGTGAATTCTGGAGATTGACTCTTGTTTATTATCATTTAGTGTGTCAATTTTGTGCTTTTTGTACCTTCCGTAAATGCATTGGCCACGCATTACAGGTACGTGACCTATGGTTGATTCCTTTATGGTGAGATATCTTCTGATAGACTTATTTAATGACTGTTCAAATTGCATCTGTCAGTGACATGGCTCAGACGTTTGGCACTTTGCATTCTTGGAGAAAAAATGCTCGATCAAGGACAGCTACCACTTCTCAGTTCAGAAACTTGGGTCAATGTCATCGCGTTGTAATTCATTTAAGTGTGCGACGCTAGAGGATTTTATGAGTGTGATGCCATGGTTACGTCATCATTGACCAGAATTCCAGACTATCGGTTAGTTCACTGGGATAAAACACTTTCACAAGGAAGTCATAGCTGGTCCCTTTTCAAGATCATTGAGCTCTCATCGTGACTCACTTTTACCATGAGAAGAAAGTGTTACACATAATGCCAGGAATTCAACACACTGATAATTTTTGATATCTTTTTTTGGATCAATTTAGACTTCTTATCAAAAATTTTTACGTAAGTGGTGTATTTTTTATTCTCTGTACAAGTACAGTTAGCTGTATATGATATTTTTGTGACATTTCATGATTATTTGGAAAATATAAAGTAGTGTCCATTATCTTATGCTATGATGATCTCCTTTCTTCTCTTGTAGGAAAGCCACCTGTTGTGATTCACTGTGTCAGCTACTGGGTTGACTCTTCCTACTGGGGCTACGATTTCTCCACAAGCGGATCGTATAAAAGTGCTGTCGTCGTGAAACTCGTCATGGCTGAGTTACGGGATGCTGCCGCCAGGGGCGAGGATGATGATTCCAATGCAGTTTTGAAATCATCAAAAGATGCTGATGCTGACTTTTCAACTGTTGATGAAGGCACGCCAGATAGGGTAGCTGCTGCTGCCGCTGAGGGTGATGATGATTTTTCCACCTCAGATTCGGAACCATCCAGTGATGATGCTGACTCTTCAAGTGGTGATGATTCTTATAAGGACTGGATTGCAGACTTATCAAAGTACAATGAAGACACACCAGAGATAGTGGCTGCTGCTGCCAGGGATGATGACGAAGAAATCCGGAGGTTACTCGAGGCAGGATCATCAGTCGATGCCAGAAACAAAGATGGGCGGACAGCGTTGATGATTCTTGCCGGAAAGGGTCATAAAGACATGGTGGAATGTCTTATCAAAGAAGGTGCTGACGTCAGCGCTAAGGATGATCAGGGAGATCCTCTGTTACTGTACGCCATTCTGGGGAGGAACAGTGACGTTGTTAAGCTCCTCCTTGATAGGGAGGAGCAGACATTAACGCTAAGACTGCTGGGGGAAAATCTCTACTAGAGTTTGCCATTTTAATGGGGAAGAGTGACATTGTTAAGATCCTCCTTGAGGGAGGAGGTGACATTAACGCTAAGACTGTTGAGGGAAAATCTCTACTAGAGTTTGCCATTTTAATGGAGAACAGTGACATTGTTAAGATCCTCGTTGAGGGAGGAGGTGACATTAACGCTAAGACTGCTGTGGGACAATCTCTACTAGAGTTTGCCATTTTAATGAGGAACAGTGACATTGTTAAGCTCCTCCTTGATGGAGGAGGTGACATTAACGCTAAGACTGCTGTGGGAAAATCTCTACTAGAGTTAGCCATTTTAATGAGGAACAGTGACATTGTTAAGCTCCTCCTTGAGGGAGGAGGTGACATTAACGCTAAGACTGCTGTGGGAAAATCTCGACTAGAGTTAGCCATTTTAATGGGGAACAGTGACATTGTTAAGCTCCTCCTTGAGGGAGGAATGGACGTTCATGCTAAGACTGCTGAGGGAAAATCTGTACTAGAGTTTGCCATTTTTATGGGGAAGAGTGACATTGTCAAGGGGAAGGCAGACATGATCGAGAGTCTTGTGAAGGCAGGAGCTGATCATTCTGTCAAGTCAGCTAATGGACAGTCACCACTCATGATTGTCTCTGAGAAAGGAAATCTTGATGGGGTTCATCTGCTTATAGCGCTTGAAGCCAACATCAACGATAAGGATTCTCAGGGACAGACCGCCCTTATCAAAGCTTCTCATTATGGACACACTGAAGTTGTGAGTTGTCTTATTGAGAATGGGGCCAACATCAACGATAAGGATTTTCAGGGACAGACCGCCCTTATCATAGCTTCTCGTTATGGACACACTGAAGTTGCGAGTTTTCTTATTGAGAATGGGGCAGAGGTTGATATAACTGACAACAGTGGACAAAATGCTCTGTTTTTGGCATCTAAATCAGGACACTTTGATGTCTCCAGACTGTTATGTGATGCTCAACCAGGGATGCTGGAGTCAATGCTTGAACATGCAAAATCTAATGATAAAATAATGCAGATTATTGTTTTGTTATCAACACCTGAAAACCGACAAACAATAGACATTGGGGGTATAAACAATGTAGATACCCTCCGCATGGCTCTCATCCAAGCGGCGAATGGCCGATTATATGTGAAGGGACACCGACACTTACCTTTACAAGACATTATAAACTACACCATGTTAGATGACCTGCCTTCACTCGGGTCTGATCTAATGAAAGTCACCTCTTCCTTGCCAGATACAGTGACTGATAATCTTCCAAAAGTATCAGAGCTGATCAGATGTCCAGGCATCGGTGATGTACACAGTTTACCAGCAGGGAAGTCTGGGGACGTTATAGGCTATATCAATGATGGCATTCAGAGGATTGCCAATGAAATAAGGGATGTATATATTGATGATACCAGATTCTACCCATGTGGTAGTTCAGCAGAACACACAAAGGTGATGGTTCCCGATGAAAATGATTATATCATACAGCGCCATGAAAGATATGTATATGTACAACATGATGCTGCAGGTGAGGCGAATTTACGCCATGAAGGAAATGGATATGTACAATATGATGCTGCAGGTATGAAAGGAAGTAAAACATTCCATGATGAATTCTGTTCTGAGTTAGAAAAAGCATTGGCGAAAGCCAATACATGTATACCGATTTGCTCAGAAGTTGGTAAGGTGAGAGATGGCGGCCATGCAAGCACAGAAATAAAGATCAAATGTGACCCTGACATTGATGAGACCCTGGTGATATCTGTTGACTTGGTGCCAGCCATTCACATCAATATCATCAAGAAGTGGCCAGAATATCTCATTCCGAGGACGTGGATGATGGATAGAGAAGAATTAAGAAGCCATAGTTTCTACCTGGTGGCCAAGCCGCCTCACAAGGACAGTGAACTTGGTAAGTCAATGAGAGAAAATAACCAGGAAGACCTGCGTACACAACTCTACCGTATCTCCTTTCCTCATCTCGAGACAAGGCATATTAGAAGTCTAGAACCCTGGGTTAGAGTTGCATACATCGCGGCAAAGTGTCTACGCAACCCTGATGTCTGCAGGATAATGATACAGGACAAGGATGGTTTCCTTTACAACACGGACAAATATGTCACTAGCTATTACCTGAAAACTGTCTTCCTACACAACGTTGAGGACTTCCTCAAGAGAAAAATGAGTTTGATTGAGATGGTACGTATCATATACAGGGATCTGGAAGGTTGCCTGGTTGAGGGTAACCTTCCGATGTTCTGGAATCCTGATTGGAACGTCCTGGTTGGACAGAAGATGGACCCAAAGAAATCACATCGGGTGGCGAGGCTGCTGAGAAAGTTTGTGGATAAACTCTACAAAAAGGAGATGTCAGAATCTGGTGCTGGTGGAGAAGAGGAGCAGTCGAGGTCTGAACGAACATTTTCCAGCCTCCGTTATGAAGTGAATCAATTGGTGCAGACAGTGAGATCGCTGCAGAGGAAGGGGATGCCAGAATATGCTGACGTTTTTGAAGCTCGAGGAAAGAAAGAGGCAAACTCTGTCGCCACCTTCCTCAGCCTCCTGAATGAACTGGATATGTTTAAGAGCACAATGAGGTGGCAGCTGAGACACTTGTTGAATAAAAAAGAGACGTCAGAATCTGGTGCTTGTGTCGGTGGAGGAGAGGAAGAGACAAGTTCTGAGGGAACCTTTTCCAGTCTCCTGGAAGAAATGAAGAAGATAAAAAAGAAGCTGAAGACAAAGTACCGTGACCCATCGTGTTCAGAAGAAATAAGGATACAAACTTATTCCAGTCTCCTGGGGGAAGTGATGCTGATACTAGAGAAACTGCAGAGAAAGTTAAAGGATAAAAAGCAAATGTCAGAATCTGTTGCTTCTTCTGGTGGAGGAGAGGAAGAGACAAGCTCTGTAGGAACCTACTCCAGCCTCCTGGGACCTGTCAGTAAGTTGGGATACTTTGCCTTCTCTGAGGAAGAAACTGACCAGGAACACGAGGATGTGACACTTGGTCAGGAGGGAATGGACTCGGATACGGGAGCTCGTCATGGTTGTGGAGACAATAAACCTGATGGGTTGGTGGAGGCAACGGATACTGAACAGAAGAGGAGAGCATTGTGGGAAGATCAGGAAGCGACAGAACGGCGAAGGAAGACAAAGCAGAGAGAAAGTGACAATCCACTGGAGAAGAAGACAGACTCTGTTGAGGGAGCTGGTGTCCATGTTTGTGAGGACAATAAACCTGATGAGTTGGTGGACGTGTCGGACATTGAACAGAAGGAGAGTGAATCATCAGATGAGTGGGAGGAAGTGACCATCTACCACAGAACAGGTGGATATAAACAATAACATGTGGATGGAAGTGACCAAGATCAAGTGGAGAATGACTGTTTGAAAAGTGTAAGTGTTCTTTATTCAAAGAGTTGTTGATGTTTACATTTCATAATCTTTTAGAACCTTTCTTTTGTTTTTGAAATCTCTATGTATGGAATTCACGAATTTTCGACCCCAACCGGGGTCTTTTTCAAGTGGAACTTTACAATCTGAAACTCTAGAAAAGACTCTTTTCTAGAGTTTCAGATTGTAAAGTTCCACTTGAAAAAGACCCCGGTTGGGGTCGAAAATTCGTGAATTCTGGAGATTGACTTCTTCTTTTTCATTATCATTTAGTGTGTCAATTTTGTGCTTTTTGTACCTTGTTCTATGTATGTATGATTATAGTTCGCAGGAAATTTTTTCCAGAATCACGTATCATATCTCCCCATCATTTTGGTGGCCAAGTGAACAACTTCCAGGCATGTACCCGGCAACCTCGTTCCCAGGGGTCGTTCGCTTTCTGACAATATGGTGGTTACGTCACTAACCCCTGGAATCAGCTTTGGTTTTAGACCAGGAATCTTGGTCTAAGTATAGGTGGCAGCACAAGTCAAAATAATTAATCTGAAATACTTACTCGTACTTTTAAAAATTCTTTTTACAAAAAATCTTCAAACCTTGATATAGCTAACATTTTGATTTGATCCAAAATATTTTGAAAATTTGTTTGGGTATGTTCTTGGGTATATTTGACGGTTTCCTGTCAACCAATCAAATGCGTTAAATCCAAAGCTGATTCCAGGGGTTAGTGAGCGAGTGGTCCGAGGTTGTCTGAGCGAACTATCCCCTGGGGACGAGGTTGTGGATCCGGGGGATTCCGTTGACACTTGGTGTGAATTGTCCTATACAAGTGGATAATCTGTCCATGTGTCTCTTCCAGAGGTCCTTGTCTCCGGGACTCCCTGACCGCTGCAACCCACGGCCTGGAAGAAGATGCTGAGACACCATGTGTCTCTTCTAGAGGTCCTTGTCTCCCTGGCCGCTGTAACCCACGGCCTGGAAGAAGATGCTGAGACACCGAGGCCCAAATTTTCAAAGCTGTTTTAACGCTAAAATGCATTTTAGTCCAGCACTTGCATGCTTAGAGGCATGCAAGTGCTGGACTAAAATGCATTTTAACGTTAAAACAGCTTTGAAAATTTGGGCCCATGTGTCTCTTCTAGAGGTCCTTGTCTCCCTGGCCGCTGTAACCCACGGCCTGGAAGAAGATGCTGAGACACCATGTGTCTCTTCCAGAG
>NMRB01003896.1:0-13228 GCA_002633025.1 Notospermus geniculatus | reverse complement strand
GAAAAAAAGACCAACTTGGCCGTGTTCTAGGTGGATAAGGGTCAATACTTTGATGATGACCCAACCAAAAACTCTGACCCTCCAGACAAAGAGGACAAAATGAATCACAAGCTATTCCACTAAGAGTTTGTGGAATTTGATAGCTAACCGTAGACAAAGGCCAACCTTTTGCATTCTTAGGCAATTCTCATCCCAATGAGAGAAATGGATTGCAAAAACGGATGTCAGCCAATGTAGCGTGAGGATTGGTCTTTTGACACCATTTGTTGGCAGACATTCTGACAATATGCTATTTAGTGCAAATTATGATACGTTCTATTTGTCAGAGGGGGTAAAAAATCAGCATCTAATGCTTCAAAGGTTACGGGGATTCCCTAGGTTACTTCAAACAAACATCACAATGCTTTGAACCTATAATAGCAAAAAAGTCCACGTCCCAGTAGATCGGGAATACCCAAACTGTCTCTGGTTAAGCGCGGAACGTTGGATGAAAGGTCGGGGATGATACGATGGGTTAGGATTTATATCCCCGAGGAGTCCCTAATGGTAGGGATGCGACAATGGATTATAGGGAGGGTGTCGTGTTCTGTTGTGTGTTTTGTGGTGATGGTGCGAATACGAAAGATGTCTCCATCAGTTCCAGCAAACATACAGCTTCCCACTTGGGTTCATTTTTAGAGTCAGATACTCCTAATGTTGTTCTGGTCGTGAAAGGATCACAAAAAGAGTTTTCATTTGGTGAAGGATTAAGTTCTGGGGACCCAATAATCTTGCACAAGAATGGCAAGAAGGCACACCCAGTGGGGGATGTTAGTTAAACCAACAGCAAAATCACCCCAAAAAACCTAATGGTAAAAGCACAAACAGAAACTATCATTCAATGCACTCTCAAAGTATTCTCCAATGCGTGGTCATATTACTAATCCACGCGATTAGCCTCCGATCCTTCTTAGATACCAGGAGCTGACGGGTAATTTTACAGGTACTTCAGGAATAGAATCATTGACATCAGACAAGTTTAGTTCCCTGACGGAGCCGTTTATTCTCTCTATAAGCCCTGCGTCATCTCATGTTGTTATTGCTCGGCTCCCGTGCTCTGCCTTTAAACTGTTTGAATTGTGACACCTATTGCATTAAAACCTTCGCGGTGTGTTTGCTCCAGGAAAACCAGAGACCCTGGTTAATCTGCACATCATAGTGTTACAGAGGTTTATTACCGAATGGGTGACCATAAATCCGTCACAGCTCATTTTGAATGTCAGATTTTATGGCAAAATTCTAAACTTTTGGAATTTTCATGGGGAAATTTGAACTTTGCCGAGACATACAAAAACCTCCTTTTGAAATATTTGCTGAATGAGGAAGGTAACTGCTGTCAGCTGGTGAATTGGTGTCCACTAGGGTTGCAGATGGGGACTGCTCTGATTTAAAGGCTGTGCAAATCAGGATTTAACTCATTCCTTACCAGAGAAATCATCTTTTCCTTCTGAACTGGCCAGTTCACCTGGTCACCCTTCATCATAAACAGCCTGTCAGCCTTTACCTGTCAAATTTTTTATCAAATTTTCAGAATATGCCAAAATTTAGGGCCTGCTACTTTCAAAAAATAAGGAACATCATCCCTTGTCCACCCTATTTAAAAAATTAGATCATGTCGAGAGTGTAGAATGGGTTTTAGGCATGTCGATTTCAACTGATGAAAAAAAACAAGTGCATCCCTCAAGAATCCAGAGAGAGAAGGTAGATCATTTCTCCATTACTCATGGCTAAGTTCAGCTGCAAAACTTGCCACATTTTTCTTGGAAGAGCTGTAGGTTAGCATGTTATTGAGATGTTTGCAAGGCTTTCGCTGTGAATTCTTTGTCTTGTTGTGTTGGGGGGGGGGAGGGAGGTGGGTTATATGAATTACAGCAATACCGGTATGCTGTTAGGGGGGTGCTGTGGTCATTGGTGGCAGTTTTATGTCTCGTTCTCTGGTTCCGTCAGTGTCAGAGTGGCATAGTGCACATCTGTGCTTTTACCACTGTTGTTGTGGGTTTGATTCTTCATTGGATTGAGTAGATGACTTTTCTCCAGAGACTCTGGTTTCCTCCTGTTTGACCAGGTATTACACCGGCGGCATTTCAGTCTATACTCTAACGATTGTGCCCCCCCCCCCCATCGTACATGTATCAGTAGTATTGGGCAGTCTGTTCAGCTTCTCTGCATACTCATTCACAAGTGTTTGTGGACAAATTTTTATGAGAGAGGCTGTTTTTTTATCAATGGTTTTGCTACATTGAATGGCCATAACAACGTAAAAGTGTTGCATTGTCACATGTTTTATTACCACTTCAACGTGGTAAACTTGTTGAACACGATTTGAGATCAGTTATAAAGATTCAAAAACATATTCAGCCATTTGTTGCATTCACGTAACCAATTTGCTTTGTTAAGTTGAAAGAGGAGGCACATGCCCTCAAGTTACCATGTGCCAGATGCGATATTTGGGAATTTGTAAGCAATAACACGTAGTTTTTTAAACCAATTATGTTTTTTTCTGTCACTGAATCATATGATGCTCCTTATACACACCCGTTCAGCCGCTAAGTTATAATTGATCCCAACAGCCCAAGTTTATTTCTGTATCGGCTGCGATTAACAACATTTGCCATTGAGTGGCCAACGTTGGTTGATGCTCATCATAAGGACCAGTGTTCCGCTACAGATGGGAGACTTTTTTCACACAATTTAATTTCAAGTCAGCCATCTTGGTCTATCTCGGTGATTGAAGGGTCTCTATCTTTCTGGTGCTCTGACTTATTGGTCTGCGAGGCCTATTGCCCTCATGGCGAAAACTGCCACGCATGGCCTTGCTCTAGTCCAAAGATGTATGTTGAACCAGTGCAGTACTGACCGTGCTCTCAATTGTGATGTACTGCCACGTTTTGCATTGCTTGATGAGTGAGGCCAGGACCCCAGGTCTGCTAGGCCTATTGCTGTGAGTACTGCCACGCATTGCATTGCTCTTGTTCAAAATGGATGTTGAACCAGTGCAGTACTGACCGCGCTCTCAGTTGTGAGTACTGCCATGTTTTGATCTAGTTGGAAGATGAATGAGGCCAGGACTCCAGGTCTGCTAGGCCTATTGCTGTGAGTACTGCCACGCATTGCATTGCTCTTGTTCAAAATGGATGTTCAGCGGAGTCTCCTCTTCCGATGATAAAATTGTTGCATTACTTTCATCGTTGCTTTAAGTGCAGGAAGTATTCTGAATACCTTGACATGAGCAAACACTTTTCTTGAGAAGACGTCTGCCTGAGCTGACAAAATGCATCCAAAGTGGCCATGATATGTGCCAATACGTCTCTCAAGGATGCTTCTTTTGGCCTCTTCTGCAGAATACGGCCATTCATGCCCCCACTCGGAGCTGACTGAACAACTGTCAAGACGGAACTGGGTGCATTCATTCAAACAGCACTTCACTCCTTTCTTCGAAATAGTGTCCTTGTGTCGCTTCATAACGCTGTGTGACCATTGTTGTCGCAATCTCAGGAGTCGTTCTTAAACCTATTAAAATCAAATACGAACATTCCAGTACCAGAGCCGTGGCCCACAGGTGAAGTTAATCAACAAACTGTGGCACGCACACTCTTTGTGTGGTTTGATTTGAGAACTCCAAAATGTTCGACTCGCGTATCAAAAGATCACGAAGTTGTAGAACACCTCCGTGACTGGAGACAATGTTGTGCACGCGATTCAAACATTTTCGTCAAAAGATAAAAGTTTGATTGCGCATTGCATGCTCTCCTGAGTATGAACAGAAAAAAATGCTCAAATGATGATTTTTTGATGATGATTTCATTCGTCATGCTTGTGGCACTGTTGAGGACAGAACTTCATAGAATGTGACAACTGCACGTTTCTTTCAAGAGTGCATTTGTACTATGCAGTGAAAAGTTTTATTTCTCTTTTGCAGCATCCCACTCTCTCTCTCTCCTTCCCTCCCTCCCTCCCTTTCTCCCTCTCTATCTCGCTGTGTTTCAGTCTCACCCTGTCAGTCTCTACCCCCGCCCCTCCCTCTCCCTCCCCTCTCTCTCTCTAACTGTTTCAAATGTTACATGTAGCTGAGATGACAACACAGGTTTACTTTACAGCATCACCACTTCTTTCTCTCCACAATAACGAAAACTCTCGCCCATCTGCAGATTACATAAGGTCGACTTCTCAACTTCTGAATGAGTTGCTATGGTTATCCTTGGCAAATTCAAATGCAATAACTGCCCAATATTCAAGAGACCTTGCTAAACAAGCAATGAAAAGAAAATTGACATCTTGACAGCTGTAAAGATTATGAAATGAAAATATTAACCATACAGAATAATTGATGTTGAGTATGGTCAACCCAAATCAAATGTTGACCTTGGAGGAACAAATGGAAGTACTCTACAAAACACGAAAAACAATGATGCCGTCAACCCGCAACACTCGAAGATATGAAATAATTTAGCATCTCATAAAAATTTAATTTGCCAATGCCTGGACTTGTCAAAACTGTCGATTGTCAAAATGCAAATTGCTGACACAGCGAAAATAGTAATTTCGTAACAATTGTGATATGGGTAAGATTTGCCATTGTAGTTATTTTGGACGTTGATGGTTGAAATTTAGATTATGGGTGACAAGAACAAGCGGCCACCATTCTTCCTAAACTAACAAGTATTATACAGGATAAAGCAATTGCTGGAGAAAAGCCTGGAAACAGTGTTTGAATATTGAAACAATGACACCTGACATTTTGACTTGACGTTTCCAATGAAATGCTGCCACATCAAAATCAGATTGAACTCGGAGACGAGACCACATCAAAAGAATTTCAATGAGGACAGAAATCATATCAAAAGAATCTGTTTTTAACGTCGTGTGATGCCGATTGTGATTGTGATGAAGCCGCAGGTAGCATTGCTTTTCATCTGCGTCGTATCCCAAAACTTTGGTCTTTAATTCAAAACATTTGAGAACAATAAGTTCAACTTAAAGAAAACTGAACGAAGAATAAAGCATGATATTTTGATTTAGCGCTGTGATAATTTGCCGTGGGGCACTTTGTGTTGTTTCAAAAACGTCTAGAAATTCGGAGAGCCGCATGAATATTCTAAGCAATATTTTTGACTTTTGTGTATGATTGCTGTGGGCTGTTTGTTCTCTTCCACCAATTTTTTACCCCAACAACAAAGATTTTTGGGCATTTCTTGCAGATTTTGATGTATTCATGAGGCTGGAAAATATACATAACCAACAAGACTCATATCGTGATCTAAAATGAATCCGAGTCACCTCCACATATATCTTGTGATTAATTGTTTCGAAACAGTTTCTTATCGCTCAGAGCCTGACGCTTCTCCAGCAGGATTGATGAGCCTCAACCTGCACAATATTTTGATCACGATTTGATGATGTTTTCCTTTGAGTTGGCAGCGGAAGTCGGGTCATTTCGTGAGTTGGATGCTTGATGTGAATAATCATCGCAAGGTAGTGACGATGATTCAAGGTTGCTCGCGATGTATCCTGCTGCTTCTTGCTGTGGGTGGGAGAACTTTTCTTGTGCTCGTTTTTAAGCAGATCACTCACTGGAGTTTTGATTGTGATACTGTCGAAATATGTTGGACAGTCAGTGTTAGTATGGAATGATGGGATGGAGACATTTACCATTGGTTTACAAACAGAATAATAGAATCATGGCCAGCAATATGTTGAACTCCCTACGCAGTTGTGTACCGCGCCCCCTTCGGTTTACTCGCTCTCCACAACTGCTTAACTTCGTAAAAGTCGCCGCGTTCGGTCAACANGTGTCTCAGGCCAGCTTGGTTACCGGTTGCTCGGTGCTCTCATTGGTCGACTCTCTCAGCGCCATCTGTTGACCGAACGCGGCGAATCTTACGAAGTTAAGCAGTTGTGGAGAGCGAGTATTTAAACCGAAGGCGCGGTACACAACTGCGTAGGGAGTTTAGCAATATGTGTACAAAGCTTTGATTATCATCTGTGGGAAGGGCATTCATTTCAATGATATGTATACCACACTCGACAAAAACCAGCACGAGATCTCGATAATCAAGAAACCGTGTCAGACGAGGGCCTAGCAACCATTCATTGTTTATTGTTTGGCTGCCGTTTTATGACCCAGGCCTAGGATTGGTTACCCTACCAGTCCATGCCTGAATATGTCTGACCTCTGTCTGGGTCAGGTGCCTTGTACTTTTGGCCATTAAGTTATTCCCCCATAAGTTCATCATAAAACATATATGAGTACGTTATTTGTGCATGCAACTTTTTTTATGTAGGCCCTAATAGGCCTACATCGACAATAAAATTTGAATTCAAATTGGATGTCGAATATTGGTTTATAAAACAAAATTGTTTATGGCATACTTCAAACACGATATATCAATCCTTTGTGATCCAATCTATTATTTGTGCGTTTTCTGTGTCCAGTGCCTCCCTACCAACCAATTAATGTTGCCTTAATTGATGGGATGCTCATTTTAGAGGTGTCCTCCTGGCAGTGTCCCCAAACTGTAGGATGCTTCATTTGGTGGACCTTGTGATGGTGCTTTACTGGAAATAGTCACCATTAGTGATCACATTGGGAAGATAGGATTGATGCCCTGATCAGACAGCATTGTCTGAATGACGAGTCATGATGTGACCTTGTATCACATCCTGCTCCAGGTCCCCCCTCACCACGTACGTCCATCTCCCCGTGAGTGATTCACCCTCCCACTCACTGAAGTTTTTCCTCTTCCAAGAAGTTGTCATTAACATGCGAGAGTATCTTGTACGACTTTTTAAGAAACACCTGGTTGATTAACCCTCTCCTGGCCTTCAACTCTTTCATTCTCGAGCCTCTTTGGTTCGCCGGTATCTCAAAGATGAAAGGCCCGCGACGGCAAGGCTATGCTTCTATTTACATTGGAATACACCGAGTTCACATCCCTGTTCCATTCTTCACCTTCAGATATAAATTTACTGGTGCCAGCCGGGATATTTGACCCCAATTTTTCATTTGCCGTGATTTCATCTTTATGGCTTAATTACAATCAATTCACAGAACATCTAACACTCCCGACATCACCACAAACCACAAAGTGACCAAGGTTATTAAACCATATACATTCGAAACTTTAACACTTATTTGGTCTATGCACAATACGCAGCATGTGCGTTCAATACACTGGTGCTCTGCCCTCGTCAATCTCCGCTGTAGATGCGAGGGCAGGCAAAGGATCTAATTCTAATTCTAATTCTAACCAATCTTTGCTGAGGCTGTGTGTACTTTAAGCCTTTGGTTCCATCAGGTTTGTGACAATAAAGCTCATCCTGAGAGATACAGGGGTTCTTAATAGCTCTCGCTCCCTTCGTTACCACACACCGTGTGTGGTGACAGAGGGAGCGAGGGCTAAGAATCCCTGATGTTGTCAGGATGATAAAAGTTGGGAACATGTTGCATATATGAGAGACATTTTCCTCATCCGAGAATGGTGTACTGCCCTCTAATAATGGTAAAAGGCAAAGATTTTGTGCTATACATTTGGAGTAGCCATGACTAATCATGTTTGATCTACATACATATGTCTAGATGAACTCCTTGGCCTGAGGTTGGCCTTCCACCATCAGATAGACACCTCTTTGCTTGATGAGTTATGTGGCGGTAAAAAACATAACCGTTTTATGGTGGTATCCACCACTTTGATACCACATGCATTCTGTGTATTTTTGTTTGGATGCAAAAGACATTACCCAAGTGGTTGACCAGACTTTTATAAGTGTCTACTTGAAGCAATCAGGGAGGCCTGTCTTGATGCAATATCTCAGGGTTGTATTTGGGGCCATGTCAGAATTGGTCAGACAGATTCAGGACCATTGGCATTGTGCGACTCCAGCAAAAAGACCCAAAAAGTTTACAGTATGACTTTTAAGAGTGAAGTTATCTAATCAGCTGTTGGTGTCGAAAAGATGACAAAGTTTGAATACAATTTTGAGTTGATGTACTTCACAATCAATTGTAATTCAAATCAATAACTATCCAGTAGTTATTTTACTCTGCCTTGGACAGAATAGGAGTACCAGGGCAAAATACAGCAAAAGTGTCCCTCCATTACCGCGTGGCCTGGCCCCTATGTATATTTAGGGTTAGAGACACCAAAGTATTTCTCATCTTGACTGTTTCGACCAAAAGTAAGTGAACAGGACTTGATGGTATTTCAGTGATGAATTTCAACAAGGCTTATATTCTCCTGTTTTAAAATGTTCTTTTCCTTTTGTCATTCCAGGTGCATTTAAAATCCCGGCTCATCATGAACGGTGTGTGCGTGACGTGGAGAGGCTGGGTTGATTTACAGCGGTTAGACGGTACAGGGTGCTTAGAATATGACGAGGAAAGGGCACAGGTAAGAAAAGGCGGCAACCCACCAGTTTTCCACTCAGACTTGGCGATACCTTCAAGCATGCGATTTTTTAACAGTATGTCATAGCAGAGAATACAAATAATTGACCTTGAAAGGAAAATGACTTGACACCAGTACCTTTTCCTATACATTTATATGAGAAATCGACTACGTCTCTATTTCCATTTCCATAATGCATTATTGGCAGTGCTATGTCACTTTCAGTATTAATTATTGAACATCGCCAGCATCCAATGCTGCTACCTTTCAGAAGGTAAAAATAAACATGGTATAATGCACCGAGCATTCCAGAAAGTTCTCCCGATCAATATATCTATCAATCTCCCAGCAAGATCAGATATCACAGAAATATCCTTTGTTGTGTTGGAAGTTTTTTACCAACAAACTCCACTCGCGGCTTTTTCTATTTGAAAATATACATTGAACCTTCTTTGTTTGATTGAATCTGTGAACAATTATTGCATTCCCCTTGGTTAGGAAATCTATGAGATTGCGAAAAGAAGCAATAGTTAATTTAGTTTGCGCAATTGAATTCAAGTATCTTAAACATTGTAGGCCTACATTGCACCCCAGACTTTTTTGGTCCCAGGACATTTCCTCCCTGAGGAGATGTTGTCCCCGGACGTTCAAATCCTGGGCATTTGTCCAGACTGTTAAGGACTTTCGTCCATGGTGAGTTCGTCCCCTACGATTGGGGATGAAAGATGCTTCAGCCATTTACGACCTTAAGTTGATGAATTTCAAGACATTGTACTGTAAACAATCACGATGAAATTTGATTTAATGAGTTTCCTGTTGATTTCAGGTTGAAGATGCTATATTAAGAGAACAAATAGAACAATATAATCGCCGGTTACGAGAATTTGAAGAACGGCAACGACAATACCGGGAGGAGCAAGAACGACAAGCAGAGGCGGAAGCTGAGGTGAGTGATCAGGAATTTTATAGATTCATTCAAAAATGGCCGACGAGTTGAAATCATCTGAGGGCATAAGGTCCAAATGGGTGAATTCTCTAAGTCTTAGAGATAGTTCAACCAGTTTAACATGAACTTGGTGGTCAGAAATGTCAGGGACCAAATTTCTAAGGTAATGAAATGTCCAGGGACAAAATGTCCCAGTCCTCTGACCCTTGTGCAATACCGGGTGATCATGAAACTTTTTGTCATAATTATGACTTCTTGCTCCTCACAACTCTTTCCTCGGTTTGAGATCGTTAGCTCAGCTGGTGCCTGTTTTTTCGCCAGCTGAGATGAATGCGATGGGCAGTCAGTCACGCCCAAGGGTCGTCACAGCCAGCAGTGGTGGGTTTTCCATGAGATTTACAGAGGTCCCTATCCCAGGGGGTGGGGAACACGGCAAATGTCGCCCAGCGGAAAGAGAAATCCTCAATTACAATCAATTTATATGATGATTATTCTCGGTGGCCTAGGGAGTGTTAAAGAATCATCGACAATAGCGACGATACAGCCAACAGATTGGACCTGTTCTATTTAACAGTTGGCATAATGGTGCTCAGATGTAGCCGGTTAATCGATTTGCCGNGTGATTTAATTATATTTTGCTTTCCATTAAAGTTCTCAATAGAGACGTCGTTGCGTAGGTTGTTAAAACCAAAACAGTAACACACCTTGTTGTGGATCTGCTAAGGGCATCACTTGCGAGGGCCTACTGTGATATTCGTTGTTAGGGTACATCCAACTATTATTTCATCCCCTACTCATACCTGGGTTCAGTATGCTTAGAAAGGGACTACAGGTGCTGTGGAGGGGGTTAAAGATTGGTGCCTATGTATATTTAGGTTTAGAGACACCAAAGTATTTCTCATCTTGACTGTTTCGACCAAAAGTAAGTGAACAGGACTTGATGGTATTTCAGTGACGAATTTCAACAAGGTTTATATTCTCCTGTTTTAAAATGTTCTTTTCCTTTTCTCATTCCAGGTGCATTTAAAATCCCGGCTCATCATGAATGGTGTGTGTGTGACGTGGAGAGGCTGGGTTGATTTACAGCGGTTAGACGGTACAGGGTGCTTAGAATATGACGAGGAAAGGGCACAGGTAAGAAAAAGCGGGAACCCACCAGTTTTCCACTCAGACTTGGCGATACCTTCAGGCATAGTGTTCATTCTTGCTATAGATGGCAACTGACAGATATTGAAACTATGGACAAAAGCCTGTGAAAATCGCATGTCAGGGACGGGATGCCAGGTGTAGGCCTAAACTGCTGATTTGTGCAAGAGTCCTTCAAAATCATCACATTTTTTAGCCGTGGGCTGCAAGAGATGTTTTAACCAAGTCCGTCATAGCAGAGAAATGACGTGACATCAGTACCTTTCCCTATGTGAGAAATCGACATCATCTGTGTTTCCATAATGCATTATTGGCAGTGCTATGTCACTTTCAGTATTAATTATTGAACATCTCCAGCATCCAATGCTGCTACCTTTCAGAAGGTAAAAATAAACATGGTATAGTGCACCGAGCATTCCAGAAAGTTCTCCTGATCAATATATCTATCAATCTCCCAGCAAGATCAAATATCACAGAAATATCCTTTGTTGTGTTGGAAGTTTTTTACCAACAAACTCCACTCGCGGCTTTTTCTATTTGAAATTTATATACATTGAACCTTCTTTGTTTGAATGAATCTGTGAACAATTATTGCATTCCCCTTGGTTAGGAAATCTATGAGATTGCGAAAAGAAGCAACAGTTAATTTAGTTTGCATAATCGAATTCAAATATCTTAAACACTGTCAGCCTAAACATTTCCCCCAGACTTTGTACCTGGACATTGCGTCCTTGAGGGGATATTACAGAGTTTGAGCGATCACACGCTAACGATAACGTTTACGTTAACGCTATTTCTTGCATGTATTTCATGTACAAAAAAATATTGTTAATGTAAATGTTATCGTTAGCATGTGGTCTCTTAAACTCCCTAACATCAAACACTAACATAGTTTGTCCCTGAGGACTTTTCGGCCCCTACAATCAGGGACGAAATACCCTTCAGCCATTTATAACTTGAAGTTGATAAAATTAAAGGCACTAAGACTAACAATCATGATGAAATTAGATTTAATGAGTTTCCTGTTGATTTCAGGTTGAAGATGCTATATTAAGAGAACAAATAGAACAATATAATCGCCGGTTACGAGAATTTGAAGAACGGCAACGACAATACCGGGAGGAGCAAGAACGACAAGCAGAGGCGGAAGCTGAGGTGAGTGATCAGAAATTTGATAGATTCATTCAAAAATGGCAGACGAGTTGAAATCATCTGAGGGCATAAGGTCCAAATGGGTGAATTCTCTAAGTCTTAGAGATAGTTCAACCAGTTTAACATGAACTTGGTGGTCAGAAATGTCAGGGACCAAATTTCCAAGGGAACGAGATGTCCAGTGACAAAATGTCCTAGTCCTCCAACCCTTGTGCAAAATTACCACATAATTGTGAGAATTTTTTCGTCATAATTATGACTTCTTGCTCCTCACAATTCTTTCCTTGGTGTGAGACCGTTAGCTCAGCTGGTGCCTGTTTTTTCGCCAGCTGAGATGAATGCGATGGGCAGTCAGTCACGCCCAAGGGTCGTCACAGCCAGCAGTGGTGGGTTTTCCATGAGATTTACAGAGGTCCCTATCCCAGGGGGTGGGGAACACGGCGAATGTCGCCCAGCGGAAAGAGAAATCCTCAATTACAATCAATTTATATGATGATTATTCTCGGTGGCCTAGGGAGTGTTAAAGAATCATCGACAATAGCAACGATACAGCGAACAGATTGGACCTGTTCTA
The DNA here is from genome assembly GCA_002633025.1 of Notospermus geniculatus. Lineage (NCBI taxonomy): Eukaryota > Metazoa > Nemertea > Pilidiophora > Heteronemertea > Lineidae > Notospermus > Notospermus geniculatus. Next base: position 987 of record NMRB01003896.1, on the reverse strand, counting down.
TTTAACAGTTGGCATAATGGTGCTCAGATGTAGCCGGTTAATCGATTTGCCGACGCCTTTTATTGACGTGGCTGTCTTGTGGAAAATTCACCGAATCGACAGCTAACTTATGTGTTATCTTATAGAAAATTAATTATGAAGATGAGCTGGAGATTTATCGTCCTGCCCCTTATGCCCTTCCCATATCGAGTTTCCTGCTTGTCGTGAAAAATTCTCCATCCTCGTTAGGCGCTGTCGCTGTCAATATTATTGGAGAAGGTTCCTTTGCATCACGTTGAAAACTGCCGTGTTCTTTTCCCATGTTAAACTCTGCATATTGATTTTGCCAGTGATGGTGTGACACGGGAAGCACTGAATGTTTAGCGATGTTCACACACTGATGTGAAAATGTCGAACAATTCAGAAATGTGCATAAATGGGAATAAATCTGATGCTGCGACGTGTAAAATTCTGTCGGCAGGTTGCATCGCATTCAGAAATATCTTCATTTGCTATTGTATGTCATCAGTTAGGCATCGGCACGTCATCTGAGATGAGCATGACTTGCATCCGTCATAATGTCTTGGTAGCCTTTTTGAAATCATTATGTTCAGATGGCTGAAGTCTCTGTCAGTCAAAATTGTAATCTTATAACATCTTAATTCCGTCTATTCTGACTATAGAAATCTGTAGTGGGTAATCTCGGAATGTCCAGCCAAGTTAAATTGATGAATTTTCTGATGCATGCCTGTTTTACCTCAGTATTTATCCCCCGGGTCAAGACACAGACCCCCGGAACCCCAAGGACCCATGCCTGCAAAACCATTTCAATCCCTAGATTTTCTCAGTTTTCAGGCAAAGTCAGTGCTAAGAGACATGAATGGTGTCAACGTTCAATTCTGAACCACTTCATCTGTCAATTCATACCCAACATTCTCCAAATTTCCACGGATGTAATAATATTATTTTCTTTCTTTTCATTAAGCCATTCAGTGGGAGTGCTTTCAA
>NMRB01003895.1:14872-32490 GCA_002633025.1 Notospermus geniculatus | reverse complement strand
CCCCCACTCATCAGAGGGCTGCTATGGGCCTGCAAACAATGAACGACCACTCAAGTGATCAGATATGAGACGAGATACTGGGTTACTGGGGCGCCACAGTGACTGGTCGCTTGTTGCAACGATCTGCCGCAGAGTAGGCGTCAAATCCTTCAAATCTCCAGTCGCTCTAGCAGTCGGAAGGGTAGTCTCCGAAAAATCGCACGAAAAATCGCAGGGTTGCACCACGCCATGCTTAAAGGACCAAATCTATTTCCTTCTAAGATAGATTTTGGATGTACGCATTAGATTTAAATCACGATAAAAAAAAACGTTGCTGGCCTTATGAAGTTTGTATGAGTGGTAGTATAGATCTAATATCAAAAACAAACATGTCAAAAGGTAAGATCAGGTGTTAAAAACAAAACAGGGGAAAGCATCCTGTTTATAGAGAACTGTACCTTGACACCTCATCACTGGCGACAAGGGGAACCTGGGGGTATGAAAAATTAAGTGTTTGCATGCTGTGATCTGGTGGTCTTTCACTTTGATCTGTCCTTAGATTACCGTAGTTCATCGACTTTCATGCATCAGACAAGTTGTACTTGTACGTATTTCAACTCTCACAGTGAGCAGACGCAGGTTATGTTTGTCAATAACTTTAAAGCGAATGGCTCGCGGGGTTTGTTTACATTTTTGGTGGTACCTTCCATAGAGAGTGAATCTCTCCTCCAGGCAAAGCCGTGCTCCAGCCATATGCAAAACCTGTGCACATATGCAAACGTAAACACTGGGGACGAGGTTCCATTAAAAAATTGTTAAAATGGGTTTATGACGTTTTCATATTCAGTCGGTCAAAATGTACATTTTGTGCTATTCACATTGATTTTGAAGCGGCAGATTTTGCAGAATACGCCTCCGAAGTTTGGCTGTCTAATGCATTTCCCATTAAACTAAAATCCTTCTTTCGCCTTTTTCTCAAAACGGCGCTTGATTTGAGGACATGTCAACAAACAACTGTCAACAAACCCTGCGAGCCATTTGCTTTAACCGTTTCCACGACATGAGACTGGATTGTGCAGGTCTGAGTGGCGCAGTGGAAATTTCAACCCCTGTCACCTCCGTGATTCTGGGTTTGGTCCCCAGTCAGACCCATTTTAGTTCCCAAAGCCACCGCCAGGGGTAGAAGGCTTCGGATCTGGCTGCCATTTTATTGCTGACGTCATTGTAGGAGTCCATTTTCCCGTAAAATTTCATTCTCCCCTGGTCTAAACAAGTCGCCCATGGGCGATGCGCTCAGCTGACATATGACATTTGTGAAGTTATTGATGAAGCAGTTCTCAAGTTATGGAATAGGCCCAGAATGCCCCATCCAAGGTCGCCACCTGGCAGTCACTCACAGGCTTAAGGCCTAGGCCTAGGCCTACTGGAAGTTGACATGTTGGAGCACAACCAAAATCAATAGGATGCATGATCTGATACAAATGACACTACACATATGGCAATGGAAAATGCCCCCTGAAGAGCAGAATGTAGGTCAAATCGCAAAAATTTTTGGTTCTGTTTCGAGTCCTCCCTAGGGCCTACCTCTCCACCAAACTTTCATGACCCTGGGCCTTGCGGTTGCGAAACGTGCCAGTTTAACGGACGCCACACAGACACACACACATCCGGACGCCACTCAGTATACATAATGACTAGCTCCGCTGACCTTTGGTCAGCTGAGCTAAAAACGGCGATGATTTTGAGCTTTTGTTGTAGATCTGCAACATATACGAACATTCTCATCAAGAAACTTCTCTGTGTTGCCACTCTGCACAATAGGAGCAGTCAGTCGCGCTTATTGCCAAAAGATGGCAGCAAAGAGCTCTCCCTGCTGTTTTTTTCAGTCTATGCTGAAAACTAGGCCTTGATTCTCTGAAGTACGGATCAGGCAAGTATTTTGGGGACCTTCACGAGCTATGAGGCCTCTATGTGAACTCTCCTAACATTTTGAAAATATCGTAAAATTCAATACAGTGGGGCTTTAAAGTGAAGAAATAGCCACATTTAAATCTGGACTAACAGCGAGTCCAAATTTACGCATCTCTCAAGAAATTTTATATCGGATATTAAATTTTTTTGTTGAATTCTCACATGACTGCACTCTATTTTTACAGGAACTGAATTCATTTCAAAATTCTCTAAATACTCCTTCGTGTATTTTTAGGTTTAATCAGAGCTAAACTTTGTTGACAAAGTCACACGTTTTTTGCCTACCTCGCCACGACTGTTGACGACCGGGAGATGTCGTAAACCCATACTTCGGAACAAATGGAAGACTTGCATCATGGGAGTCTCGGGTAGCACGGTGTACGGGCACGGGTTCATATACGGAGTGACATTCTGTAAAAGGACAGAATTGTCAACAACAATACAAGAAATATAAATAGCGAACAATTCCAAAGTTCCCTGGATGAAACGCAGATGGAATTTCTAACAATGATAGACTTTATAAAGGATACTATTGTCATATACAACAGAACTCAAAATCTTTTAAATCGTCTATCATATTTTCAAAATCTGAAAATTTATGCAATAAAAGCGAAACCAGAAAATAACATAATTTTTGTTGAACAAGAAATAATTTCTGTTGAACAAAAATTAATTTCTGTTGAACAAGAATTCATTTCTGTTGAACAGGAATTAATTTCTATTGAACAAGAAATCATTTGTGTTGAACAAGAAATCATTTGTGTTGAACAAGAATTAATTTCTGTTGAACAAGAATTAATTTCTGTTGAACAAGAAATAATTTCTGTTGAACAAGAAATAGTTAATTTCTTTTGACCAAGAAATAATTTCTGTTCAGCAAGAATTAATTTCTGTTGAACAAGAATTAATTTCCGTTGAACAAGAATTAATTTCCGATGAACAAGAATTAATTTCTGTTGAGCAAAAATTAATTTCTGTTGAACAAGAATTAATTTCTGTTGAACAAGAATTAATTTCTGTTGAACAAGAATTAATTTCTGTTGAACAAGAATTAATTTCTGTTGGACAAGAATTAATTTCTGTTGAACAAGAATTAATTTCTGTTGGACAGGAATTAATTTCTGTTCGGCAAGAATTAATTTCTTTTCAGCAAGGATTAATTCTGTTCAACAAGAATTAATTTCTGTTCAACAAGAAATAATTTGTGTTGAACATATGTAACCCTATTAAAGATGTACATGTACAGAACACATATCATGATTTTAAAGGGGAGTAGCACAGAGTTTTTGTCAACCAATGAGAATATTCTTACAAGAATCTTTGTCTTTTCATCCTCGGATACATTCATGTCGAAAATGTCAGGGAATCGTGGGTATTTTCCCATCAGAGTCTCATAATTCAACACCGGCTGCCGAGTTTCCTAAAACAACACAAAGAAAGAGAAATTGAGACAATGTCAGCAGTCATCCGTGGGTAAAAGTGAGGTCAGAGAACGTGGGTTATGAACCCACTGATGATCCAATCATTAGGTATCTAAAGGGGTGGTTGTATTTGCAGCTATCTGTGTGGCGTCCAGACACTTGTCGGGATCGCGATGTGATTTTCCAATGCGCCCATTGGATGAGGCAGCACGGCAGAAAAGAATGGGATTAAAGACCTGTCTACACCATCAACATTTTCAAAACATTTCTGCGACAAAACATTTTGGAAACTGTTTTGTGGCTGTTTCGGGGTTGGTCTACACTCATCTGGTTCTCACCAGTCTATCTGGCCTGACGGCCATCTAGCCTGGTTCGAATCCATCACATTTCCCGTTTCTGAGGGGGTGAGAGCCTCAGCCAATCATCGGGGCGCGAAGGAAAATCGACGCGCCAATCAAAATCCATGTTACAAATGCGAGTGTGAAGAGCAAAGAAAGTGTCCAACGGTGATTTGTTTCGCGAGTTCTGATTGGCTCGGAGGCGGGGTCAAGTAGGGGTCAGGTTCATTAATAATTTATGCATTAACGGAAAAGATGACAGGATTCTGACAAGGCTAAAGACGGAGTCGATAGCCTTGTTTGGACAAGATGGTCTACACTATGCAACATTATGAAAACATGTTTTCAAATTGTTTGCAAAAGTTGCAGGTCCACTCCACACTGTGCAACAAACCGAAAACAACGGTGTTTTGGAAATGTTGCAGCCGGATGTTTTTCAGATGTTTTGGAAATGTTGATGGTATAGACAGGCCTTAAATGTTTTAGAAATGTTTTGGAAATGTTGATTGTGTGGACAGGCCTTTATCAAAAACATGTTTTCAAATTGTTTTGCAAAAGTTGCAGATCCAGTCCACACTGTGGAACAAACCCAAACAACACTGTTTTGGAAATGTTGCAGCGGTGATGATGGGAGTGAGGCCAGGAACCTCCAATATCCTCAGGGTGAGTGTGTGGAGCTTTTATCAATTACCGGTACATGAAAGCTTTCCCTACTTGCAAAGATATCTATACCAAGGCCCTGGTAAAAATTTCGCCAGCCCCAAAAATGTACCACAGATACAGCCCCCTGAACATGGCGATCTAGCTCTTGGTGGATTAGTACCCGGGAACAAAGATTTCTCTCAACCAGCAACCAGATATTCAGGGAAACTATTGGTTTTCTTCCGAGCCCCTTCCAGGTAACCAGATTAGCAACTCATTCCCTTATGGAAACGAATACAGTGTCAGACTTTTTGAAATGAAATACACATGTATTGAAGTCGGTTTCTTTTGCAGAATTTTCAATCAAGTTGACATGTAGAATCCCCAGGAGCTCAAACAGCAGACTGGTATTGGATATCAACAGGTGTTGAACCATTTCGTACCGTGTTTGGTAGAATTTGTCCATTGCCCATTCAGTTTGAAGCTTCTGGACTGGCTCTACTCAGAACTGTTGTTTTTAAAGGTGCTCTAGTTCGAATTGTAAACATTACGGTTTGTTTATTTACATGGTTGATTATAATAGTTATTTTTCCTCGGACAGGTGGCAGCACCGTGTATACCAAAACATTAATGTTATCTATTTTTATATCTATCTTGATAAATATTCTTGTAACTGAAATATATTTATGATTTTAGACTCAAAAACAAACAAAAAGTTGTGAAAGGCAAGATTTAATTCGATTTTATTTCATTTGTTAGTACCAGAAGTTGACAATAGGTGGCACACCGTAATGTTTACAGTTTGAACTAGACCACCTTTAAGGTGTACCCATTGCTCATCGTCAAGTTTGAAGTTTCTAGACTGGTTGTACTCAGAGCTGTTGTTTTTTAGGGCATACCCATTGCTCATCATCAAGTTTGAAGTTACTAGACTGGCTCTACTCAGAGCTGTTGTTTTTTAGGGCATACCCATTGCTCATTGTCAAGTTTGAAGTTTCTAGACTGGCTGTACTCAGCTGTTGTTTTAGGGTGTACCCATTGCTCATTGCCAAGTTTGAAGTTTCTAGACTGGTTGTACTCAGAGCTGTTGTTTTTTAGGGTGTACCCATTGCTCATCGTCAAGTTTGAAGTTTCTATGTGTGTGAGCATTGACTGTCACTCCGTGTAGGCCTACTTAGAGCAGGTAGGCCTAACTTGTCTTGTTTTCTAGAGCGTATCCACTGCTTCTTCAAGTTTGAGGTTTCTAGAAGTCATGACAGTAGAGCCAGAAGAGGAATTTGTGCTCAATCATGTCACTGTCCATCCGTTCCTTATTCTGTCAAGGCCATATTATGATATTTCCACGAAATCTGCCGATGAAATTTGCACTCCTGGCACGAAGCAGACAAAACTAACAACTTTAATTGATATATTAAGAGAACAGTGAAATGCTCTCAGAGCAGTGGGTGATCTTGTCAACATTGACTCGTCCACGTTCGTCATCGGAACCAAGTAAATACAGTCCGCCAAATTTACCGAGAATTTGACAGTGGTTGGGACAACTGCGAAGCATGTTAAAATCTCAACCCAAAAGGTCAATGAAGACTTCTACAGAGTTTGTGCAGATGACGTCATCACAGTAAATTTCTCCATCTTGACGGTCAAACTGACATCAATATGCCAGTGACCCACATGTTGTACTTTGATGTCAGTGCAAGTGGAGTGTGTATGACTCAACCATGAAGTGATCTACATGTGCATGTGTGGTGCACTTTGTCGTTGACGTCAGCATGGTGGACCGCCGGTCAAAGTGACGTCACAATGACCTCTTATTGGGGATCAAACCTGCAACCTCCAGATCTGACAGGCAGTGGGACAAGTCCACGGTAAAATTCGGGATATTTTTTTACTTGTTCAGTGCGGTCTCTGCAACTCATGGCACCAAAGGACCATTAAGTACCCTGCATCATGTCAGGCTTGTGTCCTTCTAGGCCCCTGGTATGAATTAAGTTCGTTGTGATTCACAATTAGTGCACTGTTTGCTAATTAGTTGCGTCACGGACGTGACATCACACAGGTCTCATCCGTGACGCAACTAATTAGCAAACAGCGCACTAATTATGAATCACAAAGAACTTAATTCATACCAGGAGCATAGAAGGACAAGAGCCTGACATGATGCAGGGTATTACATCTTTCTGTGGTTCCAAAATTTGCAGAAACAGCACTGAATAAGTGAAAGAATGTCACGTCCGAGACGGTGGAATTCCCCAGTGAAGTTTCTACTGCACCACTTAGGCAGCCAATACCTGCATCTGCTCTCATCGATGTAGCAGACGATATATTCCATTGTTGGCGTTGTATCTTCTCTGTTACTGCCACACTGACATTTCTCAGTCACATTAATCAATACCATTACAAGAAGTGAACTCGCGGAGCATCAGACATCGAGTGCATTCCTGTGTTTGGTTACTTACACAGCGTCGCAGCTTTTTCTGCAGTTAGGACGAAAAGTTGATCCAATTCCGAAGCAAATTACTGATATCAAAAGTATAAACCAAATTAATGTCGCACTTGAATCACCGGTGAGTGTGACCTCGCATACCCCCTGTAACCGCAGCGAGTAATGAACGCGTTACCCTCCCTCGAGATGCCGCCGAACGTTAGGTCATGTGACCTCTTATAACGACGGTACATCAGAAATCGTGGATCTTGCCGTGAGACAATCTGAACGGTGATCACAGAGGAAATTCATGTCTCAAATTATCGTATCTACAATCCCGTTGAGTGTGAAATTGCAAAATCCCCGTGTTTATTTGTAGTTCCAAGCACCCCGACAGACAGCGATGCAAATCGATGAGTCATGCACATGCGTATAGGCTATTTCACACCTCCAGTAGCCAATTGATTACGGAGAGTTGCCTACATGCAGTGCCCCTATCGCCAGGTTACGGAACTTATTACCAATCGCATTTTAAAGCCCCACTGTATTGAATGTGAAAAACGCAAATCATCGCCGCGATTCTCGCACGACGTCACGACGTCAGCGTAGTGTAAAATGTACTACGCTCTGTCAGAATACATTAGAGCTCTCCCTGCAGTGTTTTCCAATGCGTGCTGAAAACTAGGCCTTGATTCTGTGAAGTGCGTATCAGGCAAGCATTTTGGGGACTTTCACGAGGCTATGGGACCTCTATGTGCACTCTCCTAACTTTTTGAATATATCGTAAAATTCAATACTGTGGGGCTTTAAGTAGTGTAGCTAACCGCTCACCGTGTCAACGCCGTGTTTTTTCTGGTTTGGAAAAACCCCATGTCTCAAAAACACGGGGATTTTAGATAGGTGTAACCAGGGCTATTATGTAGGCCCTTAGCAATGATAGAAAAATCAATTATGGCAAAATAAACCAGTTTGATGGTGGTTGAATTAATGAGGAAACCAGGGGCTTGAGCGAGCAGACGTTAGCATTAGCATCCTCAGTTCCTCGTTCATGCATCAAAAACCTGAAGGTCAAAAGGCCAGGGTTCCCGCTGGACCTTGGAAAGTTTTCTTCACTTAAAACCCCACTGTATTGAATTTTACGATATTTTCAAAATATGTTAGGAAAGTGCACGTAGAGGTCTCAATAGCTTGTGAAGGTCCCCAAAATGCGTGATACGTACTTCAGAGAATCAAGGCCTAGTTTTCAGCAAACATTGAAAAAAAACTCAGGGAGAGCTCTAATGTATTCAAATAGAGCGTAGTACATTTTACACTACACTGACGTTGTGACGTCATGCACTGACGTCGAGAATCGCGGCGATGATTCGTGTTTTTCAAATTGAATACAGAGGAGCTTTAAGGAATTTCCATTAGTCGCTCCTGAATTATCATGAAAATCCTGGTCAAAATCAATGAATTGACTATTTTCCAACAGTCCCTTAGCACATTTCATACTTCAAGGATGAGAGTGAAGAGTGGCAGCGGGGACCCTGTTTAAAAGGTCAAGAGATGTTTGAAGAGATGACATTGGTCATTAGATGTTCCTGATCATGTCCAACGATCAACGACATCTTGGTATTGGTCATCTTGGCCGATCGAATGGCTGGATTGATATATGCTGCTGACTGGGGTGTAGGGTTGTCAGACGGTAGCCAGGATGGCATAGTTCTGAAATTGGCACAACTTACAACTAAACTTGCGGGTTTGAACCAGTTGCTGCCATTTTTTCACGTTCAACAGACGCACGAAGGTCATTCCAGCCTTGTTTTTAGCCCGCTTGGCCGCAAGGCCCAGCAGGGCTTATGCTGTGGTTGGGGTCATTGAGTCAGGTGGTCTGTCGTGCGTTAGTCCGTACGTCCAGTGGTCTGTACGTCCGTAAACCTTTGGTTTGTTAGCGCTCTAGCACCTTAATATTTTTTGACGAATCTTTTTGGTTTCGGGTGGGTGCACATATGGGCCAAAGATTTAGGTCAAGTTCGATTTTGAGCGTGGTTGGATTCCTATTTGGGCCTACAGGGGGTGCTTTGCAAAAAATTTCAAAGGGCTATATCTTGATAATATGGTTTGAGTTGTCTTGTTGAAACTTTGTACACATGTACCTCTAGGTTATAGCAACTTACAGACAAAATTTCGGTGAAATCTGATTCTTGACTTTGCCACTAGGGGGCCAAAACCAACAGTGCTATTTCTCCCTAACTAGGAGACGGATCTTCGTCAACTTTTTATCATTGGTATATCTAATGAGGATACATAACATAACAGTCGAGTGTTTAATTTGACCTACTTTTCAAGGTCACAGAAGTCAAAGTTCGTCTGAAATTACGAAGTTGGCATTTTTTGTAATGGTTTGAACTAGTCCTTTGAAACTTCGCACATATCTACCTCGAGGCTATAGCAGCAAAATTTTGGCGAAATCTGATTCTTAACTTTGCCACTAGGGGGGCCAAACTAAAATGTTCATAGTCAATACTTTTACATGGCAATTTGGCATGTTTGTACTTAAGATATGGCTTATGTGGGGTTCTGATGTCATTCCTACCACAGTGCTGTTCAAGCCAAGCGGGCACAGTGCCATTGGCACTATTTTTAATCAATAACAATACAGGGAAATGTCCAGAAAACAAAGGGTTAGGAACGGCNCCCTGAGGGAGGGTTTTTCTCCGTGATTAAATGGCCAGATAACCTCATTAAATTTTTCAATCTGTGGAGAAAAAACGTTGCCGGGATCAATCAAGTTTTGAGAGCCCTTCGTACCTAGAGACAGGAATAATGATCTCTCGCGGCCATCAGTGTCTTGATGGCAATATCAAGGCTGAACAATCGCTAGAATAGATATTCTAGTTCTGGGAGACGATCGTTCGTCTCGGTGACGGCAAATTCGTCCTGAAACAACCTGACAGGGCTAAACACAGATGACAGACATTTAAGGGGTTGAAAGAAAGGACTAAAGCAGGCCTCACACGAGGACGGTTCTGCCGGCGGTTCAACATGGTTCAAGACTGTGCTGAACCTCAATGACACCGCCTGGACACTGTGAGGGTGTTCACCATTGACCGCCACCTCGTTTTTGGAACTGCAGGATTTTTAAAATGTTTGAAATTTTCACGGTGGTTCTCAAAACCGGGGATAACTTACTTGCTGCCTCGTTGCTACGGTGTTGTCATCTTAACCCTTCAGAAAACCGCTGAAAAAATGGCTACCGTGTTGTTGCCCCCCAACACCTTGTGGCCACCTCACAATATCCCCTGGACTGCATATGGACCGTACATGACCGTGTTAACACCGTACATCACCCTTCCAACAGCATATTTGACCGCAGTTGTACCGCATGTTTACCTTGATGACAACCGCATCACCACCTTATCCACACCACGTTTTCACCTACTTGTGCCAAACCAAACCGGCGACATTTTTGGCGGTTCAACATGGTTTTGAACCATGTTAAACCGCCGTCAGAACCGTGCTCGTGTGAGGCCTACGTAACGCTCCACCCCTCATTACATATCACAGCCATCAAAGTCCTAAACTCCCTATGCAGTTGTGAGTCGCGCCCCCTACGGTTTACCCGCTCTCCACAACTGCTTAACTTCGTAAAATTGGCCGCGTTTGGTCAACAGATGGCGTCAGGGCCTGGCGTGAAATTTACAGCCTATCAATACGCTGCTTTCAGAACTCTTTGGCCCGTTGGCAATGGATGTTCTTGTGCTACCACGGCTACGAACCGCTCGGCCAATGAAAAAGTGTCTCAGGCCGGCTTGGTTACCGGTTGCTTGGTGCTGTCATTGGTCAACTCTCTCAGCGCCATCTGTTGACCAAACGCGGCGAATTTTACGAAGTTAAGCAGTTGTGGAGAGCGGGTAAACCGAAGGGGCCATGGTACACAACTGCGTAGGGAGTTTATCAAAGTCCTTACAACTGTGTTCTAAATTGGCATTTTTCAGCCGGCTGTGTCATTAGATTTCCACCAGCATCTCAAGTCGTAGGAACGAAGTTTTCCAAACTGGCCTCGCGGATATTTCTTTTGTTAACTGAAGAAAACCTGCCCATCAAAACTGGTTGACAACGCAGTCACAAGCTCCGTACGACCCGAGGGGATCGCGTAGAGACCTTCGCCAGAAAACCTAATAATAAACCTATCACACTGTTATGAGATGCAGATTATAATATGACATCAAAAAACATCTCCACACCTGCGATATGAATCCGTCCCTAGAGTAAAACGATATAAAATTGAACCCTCTACCCTTCATTGGCTGTTTTTCTGTTCTACAAAATTAAAATGACACCGCTGGAAAATTCGATTACAGTTGAAGCTGATGCAACCAGGCACATATCAAATTATTTTGGAATTTTACAATTGGTGGAATTTTTCTATCAGCTTGTATTTTTACCTCGACTAATTGCTTATTTCCCACTTAATTGATTCACATTTGTGTTTACATCGATATTGCCAGGAAATGATCCAATGGGACTTTTTCTTTCGACGATTAGCTATGAATGAATCTTTTTTAAGTTGTCCTTTGTGTATCACCGACAGGTGCCTAGTGGGCCACCATAGTCAGAGCAGTTTTGTAGCCAAATAGCTGATGCAGTTTTGTAGCACATTCCAAACAAGGGTTTAGTAGGCCTGTACATGGCAGTAACTGCGAGGGGCAGTGGATTTTCCCCAGAAGTTTGCTTTGCAAAGTAGACTATTAAAGCACCACGGTATTGCCACTTTCTGCTGACAGCCGGCGCCACTGGTACCCGTTCTCCAATACTGTAGTTAAGCATTTCGCCCCAGTGTTGGAGAATGTATGATTACACTACAATGCACGTAGCAGCATGCGTAGTTTACCAAGTCATCAGTAGAGGTCTCCCTTAAAGGAGCTGGACGTCCAAGTTGTAAACACTCACTCACTGGTTCTCTATCCACACGACGCCTGCGGTGCTGCCACCTATTGTCGGTGATATGTACTGACGTGTATATCGTGAGTGAGTTGCATTGGACCGGGCACCAGTCTAACGATCACGGGGCGCTACTGGTGCTGCCACCTTTACGAAGGAATAAAACTAGTTTGCCGACCATGTTTGTAAACAAACCAGCTTGTTTACAACTTCGGCGTCTAACTCCTTTAACGCGGGTAGGTGTAACGCAGGATTGGGAAGCAATACTGTGGTCCTTTAACTCCTGGACACCCAAGGCCGAGATAACTCGGTATCAGTTAGGTGCCCGACACTACCACTTTCTTTTGCTCGTAACTCAGTTATTATTGGTCTGATTGAGGTGAAATTACGTGCAAATGAAAGAGAATTAAATTCTCAACAATTTGAGAGAGTGCCTTTTTGCGCACCTTCTTTGCCGTAAATGTAGACGCCCCTCTCTTAACTGCAAATTCAGAGACATTTTTTTCAAAAATCAAACAAAAATACTTTCGAATTGGCTGTGTGACTGGGATTGACGTTGTTGGAAAGGGCTTTTGCCATACTATAGGCCTTCATGTCCAGTTGGCACGCCACACCACCAAGAAACATTTGAGGAAATTAGTAGTAGGTCAGTGTGCTTAAAACTGGCCCTGTCGAATGGCAGTGCTCGCCTGTTCAAAACGTGCCTGAGCGCAAACGTCACGTTGCAGGGGCTTCATTGAGGACCTAAATAACGAGCGTGGTCTCATCTATGTACGGTTAAAACATTGCTTCGAAGTCATGTATGGTTAAGGAGTAACAGCAAAATTACTAGACCCATGTCGGACCCCCTGCAAAAAAGACAGTTTTTTCCAATAATGGCCCGGCATCAAAGGGTTAAGATTATGGGAGTAAACCCTTGTTGACAAACAGAAATTATAAAAGCACCTTTCCATGTCCCCTGGAAATGTCCTGGCAGCAAACTCTCCACAATTTGAGAACACTTCCTTTTGGGCGTATTGCATCAACCCCTATCATAAAATGCAGAAGGAAACAAGATAACTCGGCTGATGTTTCCACAACACTATTCTGTCTTCACTGAAGTCGAGAATATGAAAAACGCTGCCCGCCATCGTACCTAGCGATACTGACGACAGTATCCAAGGATAAAGTATGCATTGACGCACTCTGAGGCGTATAATTTCACCGACACGACCAAGTATCAGAACTTCTCCCTGTCGGCATGTAACAGTGACATGATTTTTCCCACCCAGCATCACTTTACCATCTTATTTGTTAACGTGAGTGGAGGTATTAGGTTACTTTGTTCCATTTCTAGACTGCATGATGCCTTGGTTTGTTAAAAAACGAGGCTTTCTTGGTCTACGTTGATCAATGTCAGTCACCCTTTATTCATTCACCGTGAAGAAGATATTGGCAAACAAAACTTCTGTCACGTGGATTTTGACATCCTCAGGTAATCCGTTGTTCTTATTGCTTGCTCTCTTCACCCCGAGCACAATTTTGAAGACGAGGTCAGAATGGGGATCGAATCTGGACCTCAGAGATGACAGGACCGATGTTTCCACTATGGCAGCCCATTTAAAGGAGTTAGATGCCGAAGTTGTAAACAAGCTGGTTTGTTTACAAACATGGTCGGCAAACTAGTTTTATTCCTTCGTGCAGGTGGCAGCACCAGTAGTGCCCTGTGATCGTTAGACTGGTTCCCGGTCCGATGCAACTCACTCACGATATTCACGTCAGTACATATCACCGACAATAGGTGGCAGCACCGCAGGCGTCGCGTGGATAGAGAACCAGTGAGTGAGTGTTTACAACTTGGACGTCCAGCTCCTTTAAGGCTGTTCACGACACATAAGCCCTGGTTACACCTAAATGTATCTAAAATCCCCGTGCTTTTTGAAACACAGTTTTTTTCTGAACCAGAAAAAACCGGCATTGACACAGCGAGCGGTTAGGCCTACACTTCTTAAAGTCGATTGGTAATATAAGTTCCGTAACCTGGCGATAGGGGCACTGCATGTAGGCAACTCTCCGTAATCAATTGGCTACTGGAGGCGTGAAATAGCGTATACGCATGCGCATGACTCATCGATTTGCATCGCCGTCTGTTGGGGTGCTCGGTACTACAGGTAGACACAGGGATTTCACGGTTACACTACATAAAATACCCGTGTCTAAAATAGCCCCGGGCACAGGGATTTCAGACACGGGTCTATTTAGACTCGGCGATTTATAAGTGTAACCGCAAAATCCCTGGGGTAAGCACGGGGATTTATGTTGATCAGAGTTCAGTGGTATTTGACCTGAGATCACATCCGAGTTCACCCAAAGACACACTAAATGACCAACTGTCCCCCTGTGGGCCGCGGCTCCCTTGGCCCCTCTCGATTCGCGCCTGGGACACAACACCAGTCTTATCACGTTCCAAGATACAGAATAGCACAAAATTGACACACAAAATGATAATAAGCAAGAAGTCAATCTCCAGAATTCACGAATTTTCGACCCCAACCGGGGTCTTTTTCAAGTGGAACTTTACAATCTGAAACTCTAGAATAGACTGTCTATTCTAGAGTTTCAGATTGTAAAGTTCCACTTGAAAAAGACCCCGGTTGGGGTCGAAAATTCGTGAATTCTGGAGATTGACTTCTTGCTTATTATCAGTCTTATCACGTTGGTTCCAGATTCTGCCACTAGGGGAGGGATACTGATGCATATACCCCATGCATACAGTGGCACTTTAAAAAGAAACTTCCTCCTTTGGTCAACTCATGATTATTTCAGAATTGGTCTTTCTCCTGATCAGGCCAATTTCAACAGGACACTTGTTCCCCTTTTGAGGCCCTAGCTGAGGATTCTCTCCCACAAGACTATTAGACATCAAAGAAGAAAAAAAGACCAATTTTACCGTCACACAATATCTGTAGATTAAACGCCCGAGGACGAATAAATTTTTATCCAAATCAATAGTCTTTTTAAAACAATCAAGCTTCTTTTTATGATAATAATTGTGGCATCAACACTCAAATAGACGTAATTAAATGTCACTAATACCTAATTAACACTGATGAGAAAAAATTAATAAGGGCTTTTTTCTAATTACACCTGTATTTTTTACCCTAGTCTGGTTCTCAAATGTGGTATTTCATGACAGCTCAGGTGATAGACTTGTATGACTGTTATTAGGGTTTGATGTTCTATTATAAATGATATATGCTCTGTTATTCTTGTTTAACCATTTAATTAGTCATGTTAACCCCTAAAGCCTGCCGCACACCGGAGCTATCTGCTGAGCAAAAAGTCATAGACCGTTTGCTCAGCAGATAGCTCGTGTGTGCGCATTTTTTTCGGTAAGTTTTCTGCTTCACGAGGTAGAAAACTCACCAAAAATACGCGCACCTCTGCCCCCCCCCAATATTTGGCTTGTTAAAAATAAAAAAATCGGCAGGCTCAGCATTTGATTGCTTTTAGTCCCAAAAAGCCCAAGTCCAATAAACCAACGAACCAGACTTATGCCCCAATCACACTGAGCTAGTTCTCAGTTCACAACGTTCTTGAAAATTTTGCCGAACGGGCTCAAACTGTGTGCGAACGGAGTGGACGTAGTGGCAAATTTTTTTCCAGTCTTTTTACGAACTTCATGGACGGGAAGGGTGCTCCACGAAGCATTATTTTTGGCCAATGGTTACACGTTCTAGCCCGTTTTATGATTTTTTAGGACGGGGCAAGACGTTTTGAGAACTACTTCAGTGTGACAGGCCCTTTACATGGCTAGAGTGTCCAATTTTGCTCTCAAATGCCGGGAATGGTATAAAAGCACTCTTGTTTTCTAACATTTTCCTGGGAGAGGCCGCCGGACCCCTGCCGATACTTCGGCTCATGTCTTTGGCGCTCGCTGCTAAGTACATGTTCTACGGCTACCGTCTGCTATTTTATCAAATCTTTGCCCCCTCAACCTCCAGGATATTCCTACAGCCCTGGGGAGTGTTTTTGACTACAAGCACAGCTCTATTCAGTACAACCATAAAGGAATCAACCATAAAGGTTTAACTGCGAACGATGAGCTTACTGAGGGATACACTTCCTGTGTTGCCACCAGATGTCTCTTACTTGTAATAGGCACGAGCTTCAACTTTTTTTGTGGTGAAGAGGTACATGAACCTGCCAACATGATGCTTTGAATTCCATTTCTGACGATAACTGACCTATTTTCAGCACAATTAGTGTTCCATGTACAAATGTACGTCAGCCTATTCAAATGTACACCGATGACCCCGAACACACATCGTTCGTGGGGTTCTCATTAATTCAGACCTTTTGTATCATAAGATCAACTAGTCGGAATTCAACAAAATTTGCAGTGAATATGCAGAAGGGTCTTGCCTATCACATGGAAACGTTAGAATGCAAATCTGTTGGGTTTTAAAGGGATATTGTCCACATTTAGAAAATGCTAAATTTGTCAGTTGAACCTTTATGGTTGATTCCTTTATGGTACAACCCTGTACTTAGTATCACACTAAAGGGTTTTTATTTCAATCAACAGTTCACCAGCAGGTGCACTATACCCTGTGAAGGGTCACCACTCAAGTTCCACTGCTCTACCAGCGCAAAGGTACATGGCAGTAAAAAGAAGCCATCGCTTTGAGAGTATATATATAGTTTTAAGAATCTACACAGATATGCCATCAGCGTAATTTAAAAAGGGCCACTATAAGTGAGGCTACTTATCCACAATGACTGCCTCTCATGCTACAGTGAGAAGAAGTGTTCAATCAATGCTATTCTTTCAACGTTTTCATCATTTTCTTTGTCTGCTTGTCATTAAGAGAGCTTTCAAAGAGGTTCAGAGAAAACATCTTCAAAGTTGGACTGAGTGCAGGCTGTCAAAGTGGGGCAGTGGAAACGTCCACGTCAATCACCGCCTGGTTACGGGTTCAGATCCCAGTTGGGCTGTTAGATTTTGAAGTGTCTCTAAGACCGTATTTCCACGAGGCGTTTGCGGGCGCGGATTAGGAGGCGGGCGCGAGTGTGAGNCTACTCCGCGCCCGCAAACGCCTCACGGAAACACAGCTTAAAGCTGCTTTTCCACGAGGCGTGTGTGTGTGCGGAGGCGGGCACGGGTGGAACAAATCTATCCAACGTATTTCCCTTCTGTTTCCACGACTGCGGCTGCAGAGTGGGTAGAGGGGCGCAGACGCATTTTTTTGAATCGGTCATGTAGCGATTTTTTCCACGCCCGCTTGTTGCCTGAGCGGTGTTGCGTTGACGCAATGACCATCATTTTCTGAGAATTCCCCTGTTAAAAAAGAAATGACGGAAGTTGAAACAGGCTCCACCGACCGAAGACCCAAACCCGTGCGAAAAAACTCCCACGTCTGTGCCCGTTTCGTGGAAACACAATGCCCTACCCGCACCCATTCCTGCACCCACCTCGTGGAAAAGCAGCTTGAGGCTGAGAGAACAGTCCCTGATTTCTCAACGACGGACCACAGAATTTCTTGACTTCAAGGCTCAGAAGTCGAGTACAGTGGAGCGTACCGTAACGAACACCTCTGCCAAGAGGACACCTCTTTATTGAGGACACCAATGTTCAGTCCTTTGTTCTTCATTTTGACCTCTGTAATCAGGACACATTCCTATTAAGGACAACAAATTTCAGTCCCAAATTGATCATTTCCATTCACTTTGACCTCTGTAATCAGGACACCTCCCTATTAAGGACAACAAATTTCAATCCCAAATTGATCATTTAATTCATTTTGACATCTGTAATCAGGACACCTCCCTATTAAAGAGCCTCTAAGGCCCTTTTAAAATGCTGTTTAGTGCTTAGGAATTCATGTATGTGACCATCTGAGTCAGTTACGACAAAAAGTTCGAAACATATCGCCGCTG